>JAECWR010000063.1:0-155000 GCA_018150935.1 Drosophila pruinosa | reverse complement strand
CATCATCATCATCATCATCATTTCATCATCCGTCATCGTTTCATCATCGTCATCATCATCATCCGTCCATCATCATCCGTCTTCATCATCATCGTTTTCATCATCATCATCGTCATCATCATCATCATCATCCGTCATCATCATCATCGTCATCATCTCCGTCATCATCATCCTGTCATCATCATCATCATCATCATCATCCGTTTCATCATCATCCGTCTCCGTCATCCGTCATCATCATCATCATCATCCATCTCCGTCTCATCATCATCATCCGTCGTCATCCGTCATCATCCGTTTTCATCATCATCGTTTCATCATCATCATCATCATCGTCATCATCATCATCATCGTTCATCATCCGTCATCATCATCATCCGTCATCATCATCATCCGTCTTTGATCATCATCATCATCATCATCATCATCATCATCATCCATCATCCGTCATCATCATTTCATCATCATCGTCCATCTTCTCCGTTTCCGTCTTCTTCCGTTTTCATCATCATCGTCATCATCCGTCCATCATCCTCATCATTTCATCATCATCCGTCATCATCATCATCATCATCATCATCATCATCCGTCATCATCATCTCCTCCGTTTCCATCATCATCCATCGTTTCATCATCATCCGTTTCCATCATCATCCGTTTCATCATCATCATCCGTTTCATCATCATCATCATCATCATCTCATCATCCGTCATCATCATCATCATCTCCGTCATCATCATCATCATCTCATCATCATCGTTTCGTCATCATCATCCGTCATCATCATCATCATCATCATCGTCATCATCATCCGTCTCATTTCATCATCGTTTTCCATCATCATCCGTTTCATCATCATCATCATCTCATCATCATCCGTCATCATCATCATCGTCATCATCATCATCATCATCGTTTCATCATCATCATCATCATCATCATCCGTTTTCCATCATCATCGTTTCATCATCATCATCTCCATCATCCGTTTCATCATCATCGTTCATCATCATCATCCTCATCATCATCATCGTTTCATCATCATCATCCATCATCATCCATCATCATCCGTTTCATCATCATCCGTCGTCATCATCGTCCTCCATCATCATCCGTTTCATCATCATCATCATCATCATCCGTTTCATCATCATCCGTCATCCGTCATCCATTTCCGTCATCATCATCCGTCCATCATCATCATCATCCGTCATCATCATCATCATCGTCTCCGTCATCATCATCATCGTCATCCGTCGTCCATCATCATCATCATCATCATCATCCGTCATCCGTCTCATCATCCGTCATCATCATTTTCCGTCATCATCATCATCCGTCATCATCATCATCATCATCATCATCGTTTCTCATCATCATCGTTTCCGTCATCATCATCATCCGTTTCATCATCATCGTTTCATCATCATCATCATCATCATCGTCTCATCATCATCATCATCATCATCTCATCATCATCATCATCATCCGTCATCCGTTTCCGTCATCATCATCATCATCATCGTCATCATCATCATCATCATCATCTCCGTCATCATCATCGTCTCCGTTTCATCATCATCGTTTCCGTCATCATCCGTCATCATCGTCATCATCATCCGTTTCATCATCATCATCATCCATTTCATTTCATCCGTTTCCTCATCATCATCATCATCATCCGTCTCATCATCATCGTCATCATCATCATCATCATCGTTCCATCATCATCCGTCTCATCATCCGTCTTCATCTCCTCCGTCTCCGTCATCATCATCGTCTCATCCGTTTCCGTCATCATCCGTTTCCATCATCATCCGTTTCATCATCATCGTTTTCATCATCATCATCCGTCATCATCATCGTTTCTCATCATCATCGTCATCATCGTCATCATCATCATCATCATCGTTTCATCATCATCCGTTTCATCATCATCCGTCATCATCATCCATCATCCGTCCGTCATCATCATCATCATCATCATCATCCGTCATCATCATCTCATCTCATCTCCGTCATCATCATCCGTCATCATCCGTCATCATCGTCATCCGTTTCCATCATCATCGTTTCCATCTTCATCATTTCCATCATCATCATTTCCATCTCCTCCGTTTCATCATCCGTCTCCGTCTCATCATCATCATCCGTTTCATCATCATCATCCGTTTCATCATCCGTCATCATCATCATCATCATCGTTTCATCATCATCGTTTCATCATCCGTCATCATCATCATCCGTCATCATTTCCATCATCATCATCATCGTCATCCGTCTCCATCATCATTTCCGTTTCCGTCATCATCATCATCCGTTTCATCATCATCCGTCATCATCATCATCGTTTCCTCATCATCTCCATCTCATCATCATCATCATCATCATCATCCGTTTCATCATCATCGATTCATCATCATCCGTCATCATCATCCGTCTCATCATCATCCGTCTCCATCGTCCGTCATCATCATCATCATCATCATCCGTCTCCATCATCCGTCATCATCTTCCATCATCATCATCTCCATCATCATCATCATCCGTCATCATCCGTCATCGTCATCCGTCTCATCCGTCTTTCCGTCATCATCCATTTCATCATCATCCGTTTCATCATCATCGTTTTCCATCATCATCGGTTTCATCATCATCCATCATCATCCGTCCATCCGTCATCATCGTTTCATCATCATCCGTTTCATCATCATCGTCATTCATCCGTCTCATCATCATCCGTCATCATCATCATCGTTTCATCATCCGTTTCATCATCATCGTCATCATCATCCGTCATCATCATCCGTCTCATCATCATCGTTTCCGTCATCATCCGTTTCATCATCATCCGTTTCATCATCATCCGTTTCATCCATCATCATCTCATCATCGGTCATCGTTTCTCATCATCATCCGTCATCATCATCATCCGTCCATCATCATCATCATCATCATCGTTTCATCATCATCATCATCCGTCTCATCATCATCGTCATCATCATCATCATCCGTCATCATCCGTTTCATCATCATCCGTTTCATCATCATCCGTCTTCATCATCATCGTTTTCATCATCATCCGTCATCATCATCATCCGTTTTCATCATCATCGTTCATCATCATCATCATCATCGTTTTGATCATCATCCGTCGTCATCATCATCATCATCATCATCATCATCATCATCTCATCATCCGTCCGTTCATCATCATCCTCATCGTTTCCGTCATCATCCGTTTTCATCATCATCGTTTCATCATCATCCGTTTCCATCATCATCGTTTCCGTCATCATCGTCATCTCGTTTTCGTCATCATCCGTTTCATCATCCATGTTCATCATCATCCGTTTCATCTCATCATCGTCATCATCATCATCATCCGTCTCATCATCATTTCCATCTCCATCGTTTCCGTCATCATCCGTTTCATCATCATCCATCTCCTCATCATCCATCATCCGTCTCATCATCATCATCATCATCATCCGTCTCCTCCTCCGTCATCATCCATCTCATCATCCATCTCCGTCATCATCTCCATTTCCATCTTCTCCGTTTCCATCATCCGTCATCGTTCCTCCATCTCCTTCGTTTCCATCTTCCTCCGTTCCGTCATCATCCGTTTCATCATCATCATCATCATTTCTCCTCATCCGTTTCATCATCATCATCATTTCCGTCATCATCCTTTTTCATCATCATCATCATCATTTCCGTCATCATCATCGTCTCATCATCATCATCATCATCCGTCATCATCATCCGTTCATCATCATCATCATCCTCATCCGTCATCATCATCCGTTTCATCATCATCGTTTCATCATCATCATCCGTTTCATCATCATCCATCATCCGTCTCCGTCTCATCATCCGTCTCTCATCATTTCCGTCTCATCATCATAATCGTTTCATCATCGTTTCATCATCATCGTTTCCGTCTTTCATCATCATCGTCATCATCATCATCATCCGTCTCATCATCATCCGTTTTCATCATCGTTTCATCATCCCTCATCCGTCATCATCATCCGTCCTCTCATCATCGTCATCATCATCCGTCTCCTCATCATCCATCATCATCATCATCCATTCAAATCATCATCATCCATCGTCATCATTTCATCATCATCATCGTCATCATCATCATTTTTCATCATCCGTCTCCATCATCTTCCGTCTCATCATCATCCGTCATCATCATCCATCTTTCCATCATCATCGTTTCCATCATCATTCATCATCATCGTCATCATCATCATCCGTCATCATCCGTCATCATCGTCATCTCATCCTCCTCCATCCGTTTCCGTCATCATCCATCCATCGTCATCTCCGTCATCATCCGTTTCATCATCATCCATTTCATCATCATCCGTCCATCATCATCATCATCATTTTCATCATCATCATTTTCATCATCATCGTTTTCATCATCATCCGTTTCATCATCATCCGTCATCATCATCATCATCGTTTCATCATCATCATCTCCGTCATCATCATCATCATCCGTCATCATCATCCGTCTCATCATCATCGTCATCATCATCATCCGTCATCATCATCATCATCATCATCATCCGTTTCATCGTCATCGTCGTCATCCATCGTTTCCGTCATCATCCGTTCCATCCGTCTTCATCATCATCGTTTCATCATCATCCGTTTCCTCATCATCCGTTTCATCATCATCCGTCTCATCATCATCATTCCATCATCATCATCATCCGTCATCATCATCATCCGTCATCATCTTCGTCCATCTCCGTCCATCGTCCGTTTCATCATCATCATCATCCTCCATCATCCGTCATCATCCGTCTTCATCATCATCCGTCTCATCATCATCCGTCTCCATCTCATCATCCGTTTCATCATCGTTTCCGTTTCCGTCTCATCATCTCATTCATCATCATCCGTCATCATCCGTTCATCATCATCATCATCATCCATCCATCATCATCCGTTCGTCTCATCATCATCCGTTTCATCATCATCCGTTCATCATCGTCCATCATCATCATCCATCATCATCCTCCATCTCCGTCCTCATCCATCTCTCATCATCCGTTTCCATCATCATCCGTTTCATCATCTCATTTTCATCCTCCGTTTCCTCCTCATCCATCATCCTCCATCATCGTCCATCATTTCCGTCTTCATCTCATCATCCATCATCCTCCTCCTCCATCATCATCCTCCTCCATCTCGTCTCTCCTCCATCTCGTCCTCCTCCATCTTCATCCTCCATCTCCCTTCATCATCCATCTCTCCTCCATCTCCTCCTCCATCTCCTCCATCTCCTCCTCATTCCATCTCCATCCATTTCATCTCATCCATTTCCATCTTCTTGCATTTCCATCTTCTTGCATTTCCATCTCCTCCATTTCCATCTCATCCATTTCCTCCTCCTCCCATCTCTTCCTAGTCCATTTTCTCCTTCTCCATTTCCTCCTCTTTTGTTTTCCCTCCTCCATTTCATCCTCCTCCATTTCCACCTCATCATCATCTCATCCTCCTCCATTCCTCCATTTTTCATCCATCCTCCGTTTCCTATCTCCATTTCTCCATCTCCATCTCCTTCGTCTCCATCTCCATTTCCATCTCCTCCTCCTCCATCTCCGTCATCATCCATTTCCTCATCCATCATCATCATTCGTCCTCATCATCATCCTCTCCATTCTCCGTCTCCATTTCCTCCTCCTCTCCGTCTCCTCTCATTCCTCATCATCCGTCTCCATCATCATCATCTCTCTCCGTCTCATCTCCTCCATCTCATCATCCATCTCCTCCGTCTCCCCCATTTCCATCTCCTCCATTTCCATCATCATCCGTTTCCTCCTCATCGTTTTCATCATCATCCGTCATCCATTTCATCATCATCCATCTCATCCTCCGTCTCCATCATCATCCGTCATCATCCTCCTCATCATCATCGTCTTCCATCTCATCATCATCATCATCCTCTCATCCATCTCCTCCTCCTCACATCTCCTTCTCCCTCATCATCGTCCTCAATCATCATCCGTCTCCTCATCATCATCCGTCATCATCCTCCATCTTCATCCATTTCCATCTCCTCCATTTCGTCGTCATCTCTATTTCCATTTTCTCCGTTTTCCGTCTCCTCCATTTCCGTCATCATCAATTTCATCATCGTTTCATCATCATCCGTCTCCATCTCTTCCTCATCATCATCCGTCCTCCTCCATCTCATTTCCTCCTCCATCTTCCTCCATCTCCATCCGTCTTCCATCCATCACTCCATTTCCATCTCCTCGTTTCATCCTCCTCCATTTCCGTCTCCTCTCATCTTTCATCATCATCCGTTTCCCATCATCCTCCTCTCATCATCTTCCATTTCCACCTCATCTCCATCTCATCCTCCTCCATCTCCATCCTCCTCCATATCCTCATCTCCATCTCCTCTCCATCTCCTCCATTTCCATCTCCTCCATTTCCGTCTCATCTATTTCCATTTTCTCCATTTCCATCTCCTCCATTTCCATCTCCATCAATTTTCATCTCCTCCATTTCCATATCCTCAATTTCCTCCTCCTCCATTTCCTTCTCCTCCATCTCTTCCTCCTAATCCATCTCCTCCTCCTCCATCTCTTCCTCCTGCATCTCCGCCTCCTCAATCTCTTCCTCCTGCATCTCCGCCTCCTCAATCTCCTCCTCTTCCATCTCCTCCTCCTCCATCTCCTCCTCCTCCAACTCCTCTTCCTTCATTTCCTCCTCATCTATTTCGTCTCCTTCTCCTCCATCTCCTCGTCCTGCATCTCCTCCTCCTCCATCTCTTCCTCCTGCATCTCCCCCTCCTCCATCCCCTCCTCCTCCTCCTCCATCTCCTCCTCCTCCTCCTCCATCTCCTCCTCCCCCATTTCCTCCTCCTCCATTTCCGTCATCTCTATTTCCATTTTCTCCATTTTCATCTCCTCCATTTCCATATCCTCAATTTCCTCCTCCTCCATTTCCTTCTCCTCCATCTCTTCCTCCTAATCCATCTCCTCCTCCTCCATCTCTTCCTCCTGCATCTTCGCCTCCTCCATCTCCTCCTCCTCCTCCTCCATCTCCTCCATTTCCATCTCCTCTATTTCCTCCTCCTCCATTTCCTCCTCCTCCATTTCCACCTCCTCCATCTCCTCCTCCTCCATCTCCTTCTCTTCCATTTCCACCTCCTCCATCTCCTCCTCCTCCATCTCCTCCTCCTCCATCTCCTCCTCCTCCATATCCTTCTCCATCTCCTCCTCCATCTCCTCCATTTCCATCTCCTCCATTTCCATCTCCTCCATTTCCGTCGCCTCTATTTCCATTTTCTCCATTTCCATCTCCTCCATTTCCATCTCCACAATTTTCATCTCCTCCATTTCCATATCCTCAATTTCCTCCTCCTCCATTTCCTTCTCCTCCATCTCTTCCTCCTAATCCATCTCCTCCTCCTCCATTTCTTCCTCCTGCATCTCCGCCTTCTCAATCTCTTCCTCCTGCATCTCCGCCTCCTCAATCTCCTCCTCTTCCATCTCCTCCTCCTCCATCTCCTCCTCCTCCAACTCCTCTTCCTTCATTTCCTCCTATTTCGTCTCCTTCTCCTCCATCTCCTCGTCCTGCATCTCCTCCTCCTCCATCTCTTCCTCCTGCATCTCCCCTCCTCCATCCCCTCCTCCTCCTCCTCCATCTCCTCCTCCTCCTCCTCCATCTCCTCCTCCCCATTTCCTCCTCCTCCATTTCCACCTCCTCCATCTCCTCCTCCTCCATCTCCTCCTCCTCCATTTCCACCTCCTCCATCTCCTCCTCCTCCATCTCCTACTCCTCCATCTCCTCCTCCGTCTCCTCCATTTCCATATCCTCAATTTCTCAATCTCCTCCTCCTCTTCCTCTTCCATCTCCTCCTCCATCTGCTCCTCCTCCATCTTCTCCTCCTCCGTGTCTTTCTCCATCTCCTCCTCCATCTCCTTCTCCATCTCCTCCTCCATCTCCTCCTCCATCTCCTCCATTTCCATCACCTCCATTTCCATATCCTCAATTTTCTCCTCCTCCCTTTCCATCTCCTCCATCTCCTTCTCCTCCATCTCCTCCTCCTTCATTTCCTCCTCCTTCATTTCCTCCTATTCCATCTCCTCCTCCTCCATCTCTTCCTCCTAATCCATCTCCTCCTCCTCCATCTCTTCCTCTTGCATCTTCTCCTCCTCAATCTCCTCCTCCTCCATCGCCTCCTCCATCGCCTCCTCCTCCTCCTCCTCCATCTCCTCCTCCATCTCCTCCATTTCCATCTCCTCCATTTCCTCCTTCGCCATTTCCTCCTCCTCCATTTCCACCTTTTCCATCTCCTCCTCCTCCATCTCTTCCTCCTCTATCTCCTCCTCCTCCATCTTTTCCTCCTAAATCTCCCCCTCCTCCATCTCCTCCTCCTCCTCGTCCTCCATCTCCTCCTCCATCTCCTCCATTTCCATCTCCTCCATTTCCATCTCCTCCATTTGCTCCTCCTCCATTTCCTCCTCCTCCATTTCCTCCTCCACCATTTCCTCCTCCTCCATTTCCACCTCCTCCATCTCCTCCTCCTCCATTTCTTCCTTCTCCATCTCCTCCTCCTCCATCTCTTCCTCCTGAATCTCCCCCTCCTCCATCTCCTCCTCCTCCTCCTCCTCCAGCTCCTCCATCTCCTCCTCCTCCATCTCCTTCTCCATCTCCTCCTCCATTTCCATCTCCTCCATTTCCATCTTCTCCATTTCCAACTCCTCCATTTCCACCTCCACCATTTCCATCTCCTCCATTTCCATCTTGTTGCATTTCCATCTGCTCCATTTCCATCTAATCCATTTGCTCCTCTCCCATCTCCTCCTACTCCATCTCCTCCTAGAGAGATGATTTTATTGTTTTTGATGGTTTTGATGTTATTGATGTTATTGATGTTTTTGATGTTTTTGATGTTTTTGATGTTTTTGATGTTTTTGATGTTTTTGATGTTTTGATGTTTTTGATGTTTTTGATGTTTTTGATGTTTTTGATGTTTTTGATGTTTTTGATGTTTTGATGTTTTTGATGTTTTTGATGTTTTTGATGTTTTTGATGTTTTGATGTTTTTGATGTTTTTGATGTTTTTGATGTTTTGATGTTTTTGATGTTTTGATGTTTTGATGTTTTTGATGTTTTTGATGTTTTTGATGTTTTTGATGTTTTTGATGTTTTTGATGTTTTTGATGTTTTTGATGTTTTTGATGTTTTTGATGTTTTTGATGTTTTTGATGTTTTTTGATGTTTTGATGTTTTTGATGTTTTTGATGTTTTTGATGTTTTGATGTTTTGATGTTTTTGATGTTTTTGATGTTTTGATGTTTTTGATGTTTTTGATGTGTTTGATGTTTTTGATGTTTTGATGTTTTTGATGTTTTTGATGTTTTTGATGTTTTTGATGTTTTTGATGTTTTTGATGTTTTTGATGTTTTTGATGTTTTGATGTTTTGATGTTTTTGATGTTTTTGATGTTTTTGATGTTTTTGATGTTTTTGATGTTTTTGATGTTTTTGATGTTTTTGATGTTTTTGATGTTTTTGATGTTTTTGATGTTTTTGATGTTTTTGATGTTTTTGATGTTTTTGATGTTTTTGATGTTTTGATGTTTTTGATGTTTTTGATGTTTTTGATGTTTTTGATGTTTGTGATGTTTTTGATGTTTTTGATGTTTTTGATGTTTTTGATGTTTTCGATGTTTTTGATGTTATGATGTTTTTGATGTTTTTGATGTTTTTGATGTTTGTGATGTTTTTGATGTTTTGATGTTTTTGATGTTATTGATGTTTTGTTTTTTTTTTTTATGTTTCTGTTTTTTTTATTTTTTTGTTGTATTTGATGTTTTTGATGTATTTGATGTTTTTGATCTTTTTGATGTTTTTGATGTTTTGATGTTTTTGATGTTTTTGATGTTTTTGATGTTTTTGATGTTTTTGATGTTTTTGATGTTTTTGATGTTTTTGATGTTTTTGAAGTTCTTGATGATTTTGATGTTTTTGATGTTTTTGATGTTTTTGATGTTTTTAATGTTTTTAATGTTTTTGATGTTTTGATGTTTTTGATGTTTTTGATGTTTTTGATGTTTTTGATGTTTTTGATGTTTTTGATGTTTTTGATGTTTTTGATGTTTTTGATGTTTTTGATGTTTTTGATGTTTTGATGTTTTTGATGTTTTTGATGTTTTTGATGTTTTGATGTTTTTGATGTTTTTGATGTTTTTGATGTTTTTGATGTTTTTGATGTTTTTGATGTTTTGATGTTTTTGATGTTTTTGATGTTTTTGATGTTTTTGATGTTTTTGATGTTTTTGATGTTTTTGATGTTTTTGATGTTTTTGATGTTTTTGATGTTTTTGATGTTTTTGATGTTTTGATGTTTTTGATGTTTTTGATGTTTTTGATGTTTTTGATGTTTTGATGTTTTTGATGTTTTTTGATGTTTTTGATGTTTTTGATGTTTTGATGTTTTTGATGTTTTTGATGTTTGTGATGTTTTTGATGTTTTTGATGTTTTTGATGTTTTCGATGTTTTTGATGTTATGATGTTTTTGATGTTTTTGATGTTTTTGATGTTTGTGATGTTTTTGATGTTTTGATGTTTTTGATGTTTTGATGTTATTGATGTTTTGTTTTTTTTTTGATGTTTCTGTTTTTTTTAATTTTTTGTTGTATTTGATGTTTTTGATGTATTTGATGTTTTTGATCTTTTTGATGTTTTTGATGTTTTTGATGTTTTTGATGTTTTTGATGTTTTTGATGTTTTTGATGTTTTGATGTTTTTGATGTTTTTGATGTTTTTGAAGTTCTTGATGATTTTGATGTTTTTGATGTTTTTGATGTTTTTGATGTTTTTGATGTTTTTGATGTTTTTGATGTTTTTAATGTTTTTGATGTTTTTGATGTTTTTGATGTTTTTGATGTTTTTGATGTTTTTGATGTTTTTGATGTTTTTGATGTTTTTGATGTTTTTGATGTTTTTGATGTTTTTGATGTTTTTGATGTTTTTGATGTTTTTGATGTTTTGATGTTTTTGATGTTTTTGATGTTTTTGATGTTTTTGATGTTTTTGATGTTTTTGATGTTTTTGATGTTTTTGATGTTTTTGATGTTTTTGATGTTTTTGATGTTTTTGATGTTTTTGATGTTTTTGATGTTTTTGATGTTTTTGATGTTTTTGATGTTTTTGATGTTTTTGATGTTTTTGATGTTTTTGATGTTTTTGATGTTTTTGATGTTTTTGATGTTTTTGATGTTTTTGATGTTTTTGATGTTTTTGATGTTTTTGATGTTTTTGATGTTTTTGATGTTTTGATGTTTTGATGTTTTTGATGTTTTGATGTTTTTGATGTTTTTGATGTTTTTGATGTTTTTGATGTTTTTGATGTTTTTGATGTTTTTGATGTTTTTGATGTTTTTGATGTTTTTGATGTTTTTGATGTTTTTGATGTTTTTGATGTTTTTGATGTTTTTGATGTTTTTGATGTTTTTGATGTTTTTGATGTTTGTGATGTTTTTGATGTTTTTGATGTTTTTGATGTTTTTGATGTTTTCGATGTTTTTGATGTTATGATGTTTTTGATGTTTTTGATGTTTTTGATGTTTGTGATGTTTTTGATGTTTTGATGTTTTTGATGTTTTTGATGTTATTGATGTTTTGTTTTTTTTTGATGTTTCTGTTTTTTTTATTTTTTTGTTGTATTTGATGTTTTTGATGTATTTGATGTTTTTGATCTTTTTGATGTTTTTGATGTTTTTGATGTTTTTGATGTTTTTGATGTTTTTGATGTTTTTGATGTTTTTGATGTTTTTGATGTTTTTGATGTTTTTGATGTTTTTGATGTTTTTGATGTTTTTGATGTTTTTGATGTTTTTGATGTTTTTGATGTGTTTGATGTTTTTGATGTTTTTGATGTTTTTGATGTTTTTGATGTTTTTGATGTTTTTGATGTTTTTGATGTTTTTGATGTTTTGATGTTTTTGATGTTTTTGATGTTTTTGATGTTTTTGATGTTTTTGATGTTTTTGATGTTTTTGATGTTTTTGATGTTTTTGATGTTTTTGATGTTTTTGATGTTTTTGATGTTTTTGATGTTTTTGATGTTTTTGATGTTTTTGATGTTTTTGATGTTTTTGATGTTTTTGATGTTTTTGATGTTTTTGATGTTTTTGATGTTTTTGATGTTTTGATGTTTTTGATGTTTTTGATGTTTTTGATGTTTTTGATGTTTTTGATGTTTTGATGTTTTTGATGTTTTTGATGTTTTTGATGTTTGTGATGTTTTTGATGTTTTTGATGTTTTGATGTTTTTGATGTTTTTGATGTTTGTGATGTTTTTGATGTTTTGATGTTTTTGATGTTATTGATGTTTTGTTTTTTTTTTTTGATGTTTCTGTTTTTTTTATATTTTTTGTTGTATTTGATGTTTTGATGTATTTGATGTTTTTGATCTTTTTGATGTTTTTGATGTTTTTGATGTTTTTGATGTTTTTGATGTTTTTGATGTTTTTGATGTTTTTGATGTTTTTGAAGTTCTTGATGATTTTGATGTTTTTGATGTTTTTGATGTTTTTGATGTTTTTGATGTTTTTAATGTTTTTAATGTTTTTGATGTTTTTGATGTTTTTGATGTTTTTGATGTTTTTGATGTTTTTGATGTTTTTGATGTTTTTGATGTTTTTGATGTTTTGATGTTTTTGATGTTTTTGATGTTTTTGATGTTTTGATGTTTTGATGTTTTTGATGTTTTTGATGTTTTTGATGTTTTTGATGTTTTTGATGTTTTTGATGTTTTTAATGTTTTTGATGTTTTTGATGTTTTTGATGTTTTTGATGTTTTTGATGTTTTTGATGTTTTTGATGTTTTTGATGTTTTTGATGTTTTTGATGTTTTTGATGTTTTTGATGTTTTTGATGTTTTTGATGTTTTTGATGTTTTTGATGTTTTTGATGTTTTTGATGTTTTTGATGTTTTTGATGTTTTTGATGTTTTTGATGTTTTTGATGTTTTTGATGTTTTGATGTTTTTGATGTTTTTGATGTTTTTGATGTTTTTGATGTTTTTGATGTTTTGATGTTTTTGATGTTTTTGATGTTTTTGATGTTTTTGATGTTTTTGATGTTTTTGATGTTTTTGATGTTTTTGATGTTTTGATGTTTTTGATGTTTTGATGTTTTTGATGTTTTTGATGTTTTTGATGTTTTTGATGTTTTTGATGTTTTTGATGTTTTTGATGTTTTTGATGTTTTGATGTTTTTGATGTTTTTGATGTTTTTGATGTTTTTGATGTTTTTGATGTTTTTGATGTTTTTTGATGTTTTGATGTTTTTGATGTTTTTGATGTTTTGATGTTTTTGATGTTTTTGATGTTTTTGATGTTTTTGATGTTTTTGATGTTTTTGATGTTTTTGATGTTTGTGATGTTTTTGATGTTTTTGATGTTTTTGATGTTTTCGATGTTTTTGATGTTATGATGTTTTTGATGTTTTTGATGTTTTTGATGTTTTTGATGTTTGTGATGTTTTTGATGTTTTGATGTTTTTGATGTTTTTGATGTTATTGATGTTTTGTTTTTTTTTTTTGATGTTTCTGTTTTTTTTTTATTTTTTGTTGTATTTGATGTTTTTGATGTATTTGATGTTTTGATCTTTTTGATGTTTTTGATGTTTTTGATGTTTTTGATGTTTTTGATGTTTTTGATGTTTTTGATGTTTTTGATGTTTTTGAAGTTCTTGGTGATTTTGATGTTTTTGATGTTTTTGATGTTTTTGATGTTTTTGATGTTTTTAATGTTTTTAATGTTTTTGATGTTTTTGATGTTTTTGATGTTTTTGATGTTTTTGATGTTTTTGATGTTTTTGATGTTTTTGATGTTTTTGATGTTTTTGATGTTTTTGATGTTTTTGATGTTTTTGATGTTTTTGATGTTTTTGATGTTTTTGATGTTTTTGATGTTTTTGATGTTTTGATGTTTTTGATGTTTTTGATGTTTTTGATGTTTTTGATGTTTTTGATGTTTTTGATGTTTTTGATGTTTTTGATGTTTTTGATGTTTTTGATGTTTTTGATGTTTTTGATGTTTTTGATGTTTTTGATGTTTTTGATGTTTTTGATGTTTTTGATGTTTTTGATGTTTTTGATGTTTTGATGTTTTTGATGTTTTTGATGTTTTGATGTTTTTGATGTTTTTGATGTTTTTGATGTTTTGATGTTTTTGATGTTTTTGATGTTTTTGATGTTTTTGATGTTTTTGATGTTTTCGATGTTTTTGATGTTATGATGTTTTTGATGTTTTTGATGTTTTTGATGTTTGTGATGTTTTTGATGTTTTGATGTTTTTGATGTTTTTGATGTTATTGATGTTTTGTTTTTTTTTTTGATGTTTCTGTTTTTTTTTTATTTTTTTGTTGTATTTGATGTTTTTGATGTATTTGATGTTTTTGATCTTTTTGATGTTTTTGATGTTTTTGATGTTTTTGATGTTTTTGATGTTTTTGATGTTTTTGATGTTTTTGATGTTTTTGAAGTTCTTGATGATTTTGATGTTTTTGATGTTTTTGATGTTTTTGATGTTTTTGATGTTTTTGATGTTTTTAATGTTTTTGATGTTTTTGATGTTTTTGATGTTTTTGATGTTTTTGATGTTTTTGATGTTTTTGATGTTTTTGATGTTTTGATGTTTTTGATGTTTTTGATGTTTTTGATGTTTTTGATGTTTTTGATGTTTTTGATGTTTTTGATGTTTTTGATGTTTTTGATGTTTTTGATGTTTTTGATGTTTTTGATGTTTTGATGTTTTTGATGTTTTTGATGTTTTTGATGTTTTTGATGTTTTTGATGTTTTTGATGTTTTTGATGTTTTTGATGTTTTTGATGTTTTTGATGTTTTTGATGTTTTTGATGTTTTTGATGTTTTTGATGTTTTTGATGTTTTTGATGTTTTTGATGTTTTTGATGTTTTTGATGTTTTTGATGTTTTTGATGTTTTTGATGTTTTTGATGTTTTTGATGTTTTGATGTTTTTGATGTTTTTGATGTTTTTGATGTTTTTGATGTTTTTGATGTTTTTGATGTTTTTGATGTTTTTGATGTTTTTGATGTTTTGATGTTTTTGATGTTTTTGATGTTTTGATGTTTTTGATGTTTTTGATGTTTTTGATGTTTTTGATGTTTTTGATGTTTTTGATGTTTTTGATGTTTTGATGTTTTTGATGTTTTTGATGTTTTTGATGTTTTTGATGTTTTTGATGTTTTTGATGTTTTTGATGTTTTTGATGTTTTTGATGTTTTTGATGTTTTTGATGTTTTTGATGTTTTTGATGTTTTTGATGTTTTTGATGTTTTTGATGTTTTTGATGTTTTTGATGTTTTTGATGTTTTTGATGTTTTTGATGTTTTTGATGTTTTTGATGTTTTTGATGTTTTTGATGTTTTGATGTTTTTGATGTTTTTGATGTTTTTGATGTTTTTGATGTTTTTGATGTTTTTGATGTTTTTGATGTTTTTGATGTTTTTGATGTTTTTGATGTTTTTGATGTTTTTGATGTTTTTGATGTTTTTGATGTTTTTGATGTTTTTGATGTTTTTGATGTTTTTGATGTTTGTGATGTTTTTGATGTTTTTGATGTTTTTGATGTTTTTGATGTTTTTGATGTTTTTGATGTTTTTGATGTTTTTGATGTTTGTGATGTTTTTGATGTTTTTGATGTTTTTGATGTTTTTGATGTTTTTGATGTTTTTGATGTTTTTGATGTTTTTGATGTTTTTGATGTTTGTGATGTTTTTGATGTTTTTGATGTTTTTGATGTTTTTGATGTTATTGATGTTTTGTTTTTTTTTTTGATGTTTCTGTTTTTTTATTTTTTTGTTGTATTTGATGTTTTTGATGTATTTGATGTTTTGATCTTTTGATGTTTTTGATGTTTTTGATGTTTTTGATGTTTTTGATGTTTTTGATGTTTTTGATGTTTTTGATGTTTTTGATGTTTTTGATGTTTTTGATGTTTTTGATGTTTTTGATGTTTTTGATGTTTTTGATGTTTTTGATGTTTTTGATGTTTTTGATGTTTTTGATGTTTTTGATGTTTTTGATGTTTTTGATGTTTTTGATGTTTTTGAAGTTCTTGATGATTTTGATGTTTTTGATGTTTTTGATGTTTTTGATGTTTTTTTGATGTTTTTGATATTATTGATTTTATTAATGTTTTCGATGTTTTTGATGTTATGATGTTTTTGATGTTTGTGATGTTTTTGATGTTTTGATGTTTTTGATGTTTTTGATGTTTTTGATATTATTGATTTTATTGATGTTTTCGATGTTTTTGATGTTTTTGATGTTTTTGATATTTTTGATGTTTTTGATGTTTTTGATGTTTTTGATATTTTTGATGTCTTGATGTTATTGATGTTTTTGATGTTTTTGATGTTTTTGAAGTTTTTGATGTTTTTGATGTTGGTGATGTTTTTGATGTTTTTGATGTTCGTGATGTTTTTGATGTTTTTGATGTTTTTGATGTTTTTGATGTTTTTGATGTTTTTGATGTTTTTGATGTTTTTGATGTTTTTGATGTTTTTGATGTTTTTGATGTTTTTGATGTTTTTGATGTTTTTGATGTTTTTGATGTTTTTGATGTTTTTGATGTTTTTGATGTTTTTGATGTTTTTGATGTTTTTGATGTTTTTGATGTTTTGATGTTTTTGATGTTTTTGATGTTTTTGATGTTTTTGATGTTTTTGATGTTTTTGATGTTTTTGATGTTTTTGATGTTTTTGATGTTTTTGATGTTTTTGATGTTTTTGATGTTTTTGATGTTTTTGATGTTTTTGATGTGTTTGATGTTTTTGATGTTTTTGATGTCTTGATGATTTTAATGTTATTGATGTTTTGTTTTTTTTTTTTTGATGTTTCTGTTTTTTTTTTTATTTTTTGTCGTATTTGATGTTTTTGATGTTTGTGATGTTTTTGATGTCTTGATGTTTTTGATGTTATTGATGTTTTGTTTTTTTTTGATGTTTCTGATTTTTTTTTTATTTTTTTTGTTGTATTTGATGTTTTTGATGTTTTTGATGTTTTTGATGTTTTTGATGTTTTTGATGTTTTTGATGTTTTTGATGTTTTTGATGTTTTTGATGTTTTTGATGTTTTTGATTTTTTTGTTGTATTTGATGTTTTTGATGTTTTTGTTGTATTTGATGTTTTTGATCTTTTTGATATTTTTATTGTATTTGATGTTTTTGATCTTTTTGATATATTTGATGTTTGTGATGTTTTTGATGTTTTTGATGTTTTCGATGTTTTCGATGTTTTTGATGTTATGATGTTTTTGATGTTTGTGATGTTTTTGATGTTTTCGCTGTTTTCGATGCATTTGATGTTTTCGATATTTTTGATGTTTTTGATATTATTGATTTTATTGATGTTTTTGATGTTTTTTGATGTTTTCGCTGTTTTCGATGCATTTGATGTTTTTGATATTTTTGATGTTTTTAATATTTGTGATGTTTTTGATCTTTTTGATCTTTTTGATATTTTTGATGTTTTTGATGTTTTTGATGTTTTCGATGTTTTCGATGCATTTGATGTTTTTGATATTTTTGATGTTTTTGATATTTGTGATGTTTTTGATCTTTTTGATGTTTTTGATGTTTTTGATGTTTTTGATGTTTTCGATGTTTTCGATGTTTTTGATGTTTTTGATATTATTGATTTTATTGATGTTTTCGATGTTTTTGATGTTATTGAGTTTATTGATGTTTTTGATGTTTTTGATGTTTTCGATATTTTTGATGTTTTCGATGTTTTTGATGTTTTTGATGTTTTTGATGTTTTTGATATTTTTGATGTTTTTGATGTTTTTGATGTTTTTGATATTTTTGATGTTATTGATTTTATTGATTTTATTGATGTTTTTGATGTTTTTGATGTTTTTGATGTTTTTGATGTTTTTGATGTTTTTGATGTTTTTGATGTTTTTGATGTTATTGATGTTTTTGATGTTTTTGATGTTTTTGATGTTTTTGATGCATTTGATGTTTTTGATATTTTTGATGTTTTTGATATTTGTGATGTTTTTGATGTTTTTGATATTTGTGATGTTTTTGATCTTTTTGATGTTTTTGATGTTTTTGATGTTTTTGATGTTTTTGATGTTTTTGATGTTTTTGATCTTTTTGATATTTTTGATGTTTTTGATGTTTTTGATGTTTTCGATGTTTTCGATGCATTTGATGCTTTTGATATTTTTGATATTTTTGATATTTGTGATGTTTTTGATGTTTTTGATGTTTTTGATGTTTTTGATGTTTTTGATGTTTTGATGTTTTTGATGTTTTTGATGTTTTTGATATTATTGATTTTATTGATGTTTTCGATGTTTTTGATGTTATTGATGTTTTCGATGCATTTGATGTTTTTGATATTTTTGATATTTGTGATGTTTTTGATCTTTTTGATCTTTTTGATGTTTTTGATGTTTTTGATGTTTTGATGTTTTTGATATTATTGATTTTATTGATGTTTTCGATGTTTTTGATGTTTTCGATGCATTTGATGTTTTTGATATTTTTGATATTTTTGATATTTGTGATGTTTTTGATGTTTTCGATGTTTTTGATGTTATTGATGTTTTTGAGGTTTTTGATGTTCTGATTTTATTTGATTTTTTTTGTTGTATTTGATGTTTTTGTTGTAATTGATGTTTTTGATCTTTTTGATCTTTTTGATATTTTTGATGTTTTTGATGTTTTTGATGTTTTTGATGTTTTTAATGTTTTTGATGTTTTTGATGTTTTTGATGTTTTTAATGTTTTTGATGTTTTTGATGTTTTTGATGTTTTTGATGTTTTTGATGTTTTTGATGTTTTTGATGTTTTTGATGTTTTTGATGTTTTGATGTTTTTGATGTTTTTGATGTTTTTGATATTATTGATTTTATTGATGTTTTCGATGTTTTTGATGTTATTGATGTTTTCGATGCATTTGATGTTTTTGATATTTTTGATGTTTTTAATATTTGTGATATTTGTGATGTTTTTGATCTTTTTGATGTTTTTGATGTTTTTGATGTTTTTAATGTTTTTGATGTTTTTGATGTTTTTGATGTTACTGATTTTATTGATGTTTTTGAAGTTTGTGATGGTTTTGATGTTTTTGCTGTTTTGGATGTTTTGGATGTTTTGGATGTTTTTGATGTTTTTGATGTTTTTGATGTTTTTGATGTTTTTAATGTTTTTGATGTTTTTGATGTTTCTGATGTTTTTGATGTTTTTGATGTTTTTGATGTTTGTGATGTTTTTGATGTCTTGATGTTTTTGATGTCACTGATTTTATTCATGTTTTTGAAGTTTGTGATGGTTTTGATGTTTTTGCTGTTTTGGATGTTTTGGATGTTTTGGATGTTTTGGATGTTTTTGATGTTTTTGATGTTTTTGATGTTTTCGATGTTTTTGATGTTTTCGATGTTTTTGATGTTTTTGATGTTTTTGATGTTTTTGATGTTTTTGATGTTTTTGATGTTTTTGATATTATTGATGTTTTTGATGTTTTTGATGTTTTTGATGTTTTGATGTTTTTGATTTTATTGTTGTTTTGGATGTTTTTGATGTATTTGATGTTTTTGAAGTTTATGATGTTTTTGATGATTTTGATGTTTTTGATGTTTGTGATGTTTTTGATGTTTTTGATGTTTTTGATGTTTTTGATGTTTTTGATGTTTTTGATGTTTTTGATGTTTTTGATGTTTTTGATGTTTTTGATGTTTTTGATGTTTTTGATGTTTTTGATGTTTTTGATGTTTTTGATGTTTTTGATGTTTTTGATGTTTTTGATGTTTTTGATGTTTTTGATGTTTTTGATGCTTTTGATGTTTTTGATGTTTTTGATGTTTTTGATGTTTTGATGTTTTTGATGTTTTGATGTTTTTGATGTTTTTGATGTTTTTGATGTTTTTGATGTTTTTGATGTTTTTGATGTTTTTGATGTTTTTGATGTTTTTGATGTTTTTGATGTTTTTGATGTTTTTGATGTTTTTGATGTTTTTGATGTTTTTGATGTTTTTGATGTTTGTGATATTTTTGATGTCTTGATGTTTTTGATGTTATTGATTTTATTGATGTTTTTGATGTTTGTGATGGTTTTGAAGTTTTTGCTGTTTTGGATATTATGGATGTTTTTGATGTTTTTGATGTTTTTGATGTTTTTGATGTTTTTGATGTTTTTGATGTTTTTGATGTTTTTGATGTTTTCGATGTTTTTGATGTTTTTGATGTTTTTGATGTTTTTGATGTTTTTGATGTTTTTGATGTTTTTGATGTTTTTGATATTTTTGATGTTTTGATATTTTTGATGTTTTTGATGTTTTTGATGTTTTTGATGTTTTTGATGTTTTGATGTTTTTGATTTTATTGTTGTTTTGGATGTTTTTGATGTATTTGATGTTTTTGATGTTTTTGAAGTTTTTGATGTTTTTGATGATTTTGATGTTTTTGATGTTTTTGATGTTTTTAATGTTTTTGATGTTTTTGATGTTTTTGATGTTTTTGATGTTTTTGATGTTTTTGATGTTTTTGATGTTTTTGATGTTTTTGATGTTTTGATGTTTTTGATGTTTTTGATGTTTTTGATATTATTGATTTTATTGATGTTTTCGATGTTTTTGATGTTATTGATGTTTTCGATGCATTTGATGTTTTTGATATTTTTGATGTTTTTAATATTTGTGATATTTGTGATGTTTTTGATCTTTTTGATGTTTTTGATGTTTTTGATGTTTTTGATGTTTTTAATGTTTTTGATGTTTTTGATGTTTTTGATGTTACTGATTTTATTGATGTTTTTGAAGTTTGTGATGGTTTTGATGTTTTTGCTGTTTTGGATGTTTTGGATGTTTTGGATGTTTTTGATGTTTTTGATGTTTTTGATGTTTTTGATGTTTTTGATGTTTTTAATGTTTTTGATGTTTTTGATGTTTCTGATGTTTTTGATGTTTTTGATGTTTTTGATGTTTGTGATGTTTTTGATGTCTTGATGTTTTTGATGTCACTGATTTTATTCATGTTTTTGAAGTTTGTGATGGTTTTGATGTTTTTGCTGTTTTGGATGTTTTGGATGTTTTGGATGTTTTGGATGTTTTTGATGTTTTTGATGTTTTTGATGTTTTTGATGTTTTTGATGTTTTCGATGTTTTTGATGTTTTTGATGTTTTTGATGTTTTTGATGTTTTTGATGTTTTTGATGTTTTTGATATTATTGATGTTTTTGATGTTTTTGATGTTTTTGATGTTTTGATGTTTTTGATTTTATTGTTGTTTTGGATGTTTTTGATGTATTTGATGTTTTTGAAGTTTTTGATGTTTTTGATGATTTTGATGTTTTTGATGTTTGTGATGTTTTTGATGTTTTTGATGTTTTTGATGTTTTTGATGTTTTTGATGTTTTTGATGTTTTTGATGTTTTTGATGTTTTTGATGTTTTGCTGTTTTTAATGTTTTTGATGTTTTTGATGTTTTTGATGTTTTTGATGTTTTTGATGTTTGTGATATTTTTGATGTCTTGATGTTTTTGATGTTATTGATTTTATTGATGTTTTTGATGTTTGTGATGGTTTTGAAGTTTTTGCTGTTTTGGATATTATGGATGTTTTTGATGTTTTTGATGTTTTTGATGTTTTTGATGTTTTTGATGTTTTTGATGTTTTTCATGTTTTTGATGTTTTCGATGTTTTTGATGTTTTTGATGTTTTTGATGTTTTTGATGTTTTTGATGTTTTTGATGTTTTTGATATTTTTGATGTTTTTGATATTTTTGATGTTTTTGATGTTTTTGATGTTTTTGATGTTTTTGATGTTTTGATGTTTTTGATTTTATTGTTGTTTTGGATGTTTTTGATGTATTTGATGTTTTTGATGTTTTTGATGTTTTCGATGTTTTCGATGCATTTGATGCTTTTGATATTTTTGATATTTTTGATATTTGTGATGTTTTTGATGTTTTTGATGTTTTTGATGTTTTTGATGTTTTTGATGTTTTGATGTTTTTGATGTTTTTGATGTTTTTGATATTATTGATTTTATTGATGTTTTCGATGTTTTTGATGTTATTGATGTTTTCGATGCATTTGATGTTTTTGATATTTTTGATATTTGTGATGTTTTTGATCTTTTTGATCTTTTGATGTTTTTGATGTTTTTGATGTTTTGATGTTTTTGATATTATTGATTTTATTGATGTTTTCGATGTTTTTGATGTTTTCGATGCATTTGATGTTTTTGATATTTTTGATATTTTTGATATTTGTGATGTTTTTGATGTTTTCGATGTTTTTGATGTTATTGATGTTTTTGAGGTTTTTGATGTTCTGATTTTATTTGATTTTTTTGTTGTATTTGATGTTTTTGTTGTAATTGATGTTTTTGATCTTTTTGATCTTTTGATATTTTTGATGTTTTTGATGTTTTTGATGTTTTTGATGTTTTTAATGTTTTTGATGTTTTTGATGTTTTTGATGTTTTTAATGTTTTGATGTTTTTGATGTTTTGATGTTTTTGATGTTTTTGATGTTTTTGATGTTTTTGATGTTTTTGATGTTTTTGATGTTTTTGATGTTTTGATGTTTTTGATGTTTTTGATGTTTTTGATATTATTGATTTTATTGATGTTTTCGATGTTTTGATGTTATTGATGTTTTCGATGCATTTGATGTTTTTGATATTTTTGATGTTTTTAATATTTGTGATATTTGTGATGTTTTTGATCTTTTTGATGTTTTGATGTTTTTGATGTTTTTAATGTTTTTGATGTTTTTGATGTTTTTGATGTTACTGATTTTATTGATGTTTTTGAAGTTTGTGATGGTTTTGATGTTTTTGCTGTTTTGGATGTTTTGGATGTTTTGGATGTTTTTGATGTTTTTGATGTTTTTGATGTTTTTGATGTTTTTAATGTTTTTGATGTTTTTGATGTTTCTGATGTTTTTGATGTTTTTGATGTTTTTGATGTTTGTGATGTTTTTGATGTCTTGATGTTTTTGATGTCACTGATTTTATTCATGTTTTTGAAGTTTGTGATGGTTTTGATGTTTTTTGCTGTTTTGGATGTTTTGGATGTTTTGGATGTTTTGGATGTTTTTGATGTTTTTGATGTTTTGATGTTTTCGATGTTTTTGATGTTTTCGATGTTTTTGATGTTTTTGATGTTTTTGATGTTTTTGATGTTTTTGATGTTTTTGATGTTTTTGATATTATTGATGTTTTTGATGTTTTTGATGTTTTTGATGTTTTGATGTTTTTGATTTTTTTGTTGTTTTGGATGTTTTTGATGTATTTGATGTTTTTGAAGTTTTTGATGTTTTTGATGTTTTTGATGTTTTTGATGTTTGTGATGTTTTTGATGTTTTTGATGTTTTTGATGTTTTTGATGTTTTTGATGTTTTTGATGTTTTTGATGTTTTTGATGTTTTTGATGTTTTGATGTTTTTGATGTTTTGATGTTTTTGATGTTTTTGATGTTTTTGATGTTTTTGATGTTTTTGATGTTTTTGATGTTTTTGATGTTTTTGATGTTTTTGATGTTTTTGATGCTTTTGATGTTTTTGATGTTTTTGATGTTTTTGATGTTTTTGATGTTTTTGATGTTTTTGATGTTTTGATGTTTTTGATGTTTTTGATGTTTTTGATGTTTTTGATGTTTTTGATGTTTTTGATGTTTTTGATGTTTTGATGTTTTTGATGTTTTTGATGTTTTTGATGTTTTTGATGTTTTTGATGTTTTTGATGTTTTTGATGTTTTTGATGTTTGTGATATTTTTGATGTCTTGATGTTTTTGATGTTATTGATTTTATTGATGTTTTTGATGTTTGTGATGGTTTTGAAGTTTTTGCTGTTTTGGATATTATGGATGTTTTTGATGTTTTTGATGTTTTTGATGTTTTTGATGTTTTTGATGTTTTTGATGTTTTGATGTTTTTGATGTTTTCGATGTTTTTGATGTTTTTTGATGTTTTTGATGTTTTTGATGTTTTTGATGTTTTTGATGTTTTTGATGTTTTTGATGTTTTTGATATTTTTGATGTTTTTGATATTTTTGATGTTTTTGATGTTTTTGATGTTTTTGATGTTTTTGATGTTTTGATGTTTTTGATTTTATTGTTGTTTTGGATGTTTTTGATGTATTTGATGTTTTTGATGTTTTTGAAGTTTTTGATGTTTTTGATGATTTTGATGTTTTTGATGTTTTTGATGTTTTTAATGTTTTTGATGTTTTTGATGTTTTTGATGTTTTTGATGTTTTTGATGTTTTTGATGTTTTTGATGTTTTTGATGTTTTTGATGTTTTTGATGTTTTGATGTTTTTGATGTTTTTGATGTTTTTGATATTATTGATTTTATTGATGTTTTCGATGTTTTTGATGTTATTGATGTTTTCGATGCATTTGATGTTTTTGATATTTTTGATGTTTTTAATATTTGTGATATTTGTGATGTTTTTGATCTTTTGATGTTTTTGATGTTTTTGATGTTTTTAATGTTTTTGATGTTTTTGATGTTTTTGATGTTACTGATTTTATTGATGTTTTTGAAGTTTGTGATGGTTTTGATGTTTTTGCTGTTTTGGATGTTTTGGATGTTTTGGATGTTTTTGATGTTTTTGATGTTTTTGATGTTTTTGATGTTTTTGATGTTTTTAATGTTTTTGATGTTTTTGATGTTTCTGATGTTTTTGATGTTTTTGATGTTTTTGATGTTTGTGATGTTTTTGATGTCTTGATGTTTTTGATGTCACTGATTTTATTCATGTTTTTGAAGTTTGTGATGGTTTTGATGTTTTTGCTGTTTTGGATGTTTTGGATGTTTTGGATGTTTTGGATGTTTTTGATGTTTTTGATGTTTTTGATGTTTTTGATGTTTTTGATGTTTTCGATGTTTTTGATGTTTTTGATGTTTTTGATGTTTTTGATGTTTTTGATGTTTTTGATGTTTTTGATATTATTGATGTTTTTGATGTTTTTGATGTTTTTGATGTTTTGATGTTTTTGATTTTATTGTTGTTTTGGATGTTTTTGATGTATTTGATGTTTTTGAAGTTTTTGATGTTTTTGATGATTTTGATGTTTTTGATGTTTGTGATGTTTTTGATGTTTTTGATGTTTTTGATGTTTTTGATGTTTTGATGTTTTTGATGTTTTTGATGTTTTTGATGTTTTTGATGTTTTGCTGTTTTTAATGTTTTTGATGTTTTTGATGTTTTGATGTTTTGCTGTTTTTGATATTTTTGATGTTTTTGATGTTTTTGATGTTTTTGATGTTTTTGATGTTTTTGATGTTTTTGATGTTTTTGATGTTTTTGATGTTTTTGATGTTTTTGATGTTTTTGATGTTTTTGATGTTTTTGATGTTTTTGATGTTTTTGATGCTTTTGATGTTTTTGATGTTTTTGATGTTTTGCTGTTTTTAATGTTTTTGATGTTTTTGATGTTTTGATGTTTTGCTGTTTTTGATATTTTTGATGTTTTTGATATTTTTGATGTTTTTGATGTTTTTGATGTTTTTGATGTTTTTGATGTTTTGATGTTTTTGATTTTATTGTTGTTTTGGATGTTTTTGATGTATTTGATGTTTTTGATGTTTTTGAAGTTTTTGATGTTTTTGATGATTTTGATGTTTTTGATGTTTTTGATGTTTTTAATGTTTTTGATGTTTTTGATGTTTTTGATGTTTTTGATGTTTTTGATGTTTTTGATGTTTTTGATGTTTTTGATGTTTTTGATGTTTTGATGTTTTTGATGTTTTTGATGTTTTTGATATTATTGATTTTATTGATGTTTTCGATGTTTTTGATGTTATTGATGTTTTCGATGCATTTGATGTTTTTGATATTTTTGATGTTTTTAATATTTGTGATATTTGTGATGTTTTTGATCTTTTTGATGTTTTTGATGTTTTTGATGGTTTTAATGTTTTTGATGTTTTTGATGTTTTTGATGTTACTGATTTTATTGATGTTTTTGAAGTTTGTGATGGTTTTGATGTTTTTGCTGTTTTGGATGTTTTGGATGTTTTGGATGTTTTTGATGTTTTTGATGTTTTTGATGTTTTTGATGTTTTTGATGTTTTTAATGTTTTTGATGTTTTTGATGTTTCTGATGTTTTTGATGTTTTTGATGTTTTTGATGTTTGTGATGTTTTTGATGTCTTGATGTTTTTGATGTCACTGATTTTATTCATGTTTTTGAAGTTTGTGATGGTTTTGATGTTTTTGCTGTTTTGGATGTTTTGGATGTTTTGGATGTTTTGGATGTTTTTGATGTTTTTGATGTTTTTGATGTTTTTGATGTTTTTGATGTTTTCGATGTTTTTGATGTTTTTGATGTTTTGATGTTTTTGATGTTTTTGATGTTTTTGATGTTTTTGATATTATTGATGTTTTTGATGTTTTTGATGTTTTTGATGTTTTGATGTTTTTGATTTTATTGTTGTTTTGGATGTTTTTGATGTATTTGATGTTTTTGAAGTTTTTGATGTTTTTGATGATTTTGATGTTTTTGATGTTTGTGATGTTTTTGATGTTTTTGATGTTTTTGATGTTTTTGATGTTTTTGATGTTTTTGATGTTTTTGATGTTTTTGATGTTTTTGTTGTTTTGCTGTTTTTAATGTTTTTGATGTTTTTGATGTTTTGATGTTTTGCTGTTTTTGATATTTTTGATGTTTTTGATGTTTTTGATGTTTTTGATGTTTTTGATGTTTTTGATGTTTTTGATGTTTTTGATGTTTTTGATGTTTTTGATGTTTTTGATGTTTTTGATGTTTTTGATGTTTTTGATGTTTTTGATGTTTTTGATGCTTTTGATGTTTTTGATGTTTTTGATGTTTTTGATGTTTTTGATGTTTTTGATGTTTTTGATGTTTTTGATGTTTTTGATGTTTTTGATGTTTTTGATGTTTTTGATGTTTTTGATGTTTTTGATGTTTTTGATGTTTTTGATGTTTTTGATGTTTTGATGTTTTTGATGTTTTTGATGTTTTTGATGTTTTTGATGTTTTTGATGTTTTTGATGTTTTTGATGTTTTTGATGTTTTTGATGTTTTTGATGTTTTTGATGTTTGTGATATTTTTGATGTCTTGATGTTTTTGATGTTATTGATTTTATTGATGTTTTTGATGTTTGTGATGGTTTTGAAGTTTTTGCTGTTTTGGATATTATGGATATTTTTGATGTTTTTGATGTTTTTGATGTTTTTGATGTTTTTGATGTTTTTGATGTTTTCGATGTTTTTGATGTTTTTGATGTTTTTGATGTTTTTGATGTTTTTGATGTTTTGATGTTTTTGATGTTTTTGATGTTTTTGATGTTTTTGATATTTTTGATGTTTTTGATATTTTTGATGTTTTTGATGTTTTTGATGTTTTTGATGTTTTTGATGTTTTGATGTTTTTGATTTTATTGTTGTTTTGGATGTTTTTGATGTATTTGATGTTTTTGATGTTTTTGAAGTTTTTGATGTTTTTGATGATTTTGATGTTTTTGATGTTTGTGATGTTTTTGATGTTTTTGATGTTTTTGATGTTTTTGATGTTTTTGATGTTTTTGATGTTTTTGATGTTTTTTATGTTTTTGATGCTTTTGATGTTTTTGATGTTTTTGATGTTTTTGATGTTTTTGATGTTTTTGATGTTTTTGATGTTTTTGATGTCTTGATGATTTTGATGTTATTGATGTTTTGTTATTTTTTTGATGTTTGTCTTTTTTTGTTATTTTTTTGTTGTATTTGATGTTTTTTATGTTTGTGATGTTTTTGATGTCTTGATGTTTTTGATGTTATTGATGTTTTTTTTTTTTTTGATGTTTCTGATTTTTTTTGATTTTTTTGTTGTATTTAATGTTTTTGTTGTATTTGATGTTTTTGATCTTTTTGATGTTTTTTATGTTTTTGATGTCTTTAATGTTTTTGATGTTTTTGATGTTTTTGATATTTGTGATGTTTTTGATCATTTTGATGTTTTTGATGTTTTTGATGTTTTTGATGTTTTTGATGTTTTTGATGTTTTTGATGTTTTTGATGTTTTTGATGTTTTTGATGTTTTTGATGTTTTTGATGTTTTTGATGTTTTTGATGTTTTTGATGTTTTTGATGTTTTTGATGTTTGTGATATTTTTGATGTCTTGATGTTTTTGATGTTATTGATTTTATTGATGTTTTTGATGTTTGTGATGGTTTTGAAGTTTTTGCTGTTTTGGATATTATGGATGTTTTTGATGTTTTTGATGTTTTTGATGTTTTTGATGTTTTTGATGTTTTTGATGTTTTTGATGTTTTTGATGTTTTTGATGTTTTCGATGTTTTTGATGTTTTTGATGTTTTTGATGTTTTTGATGTTTTTGATGTTTTTGATATTTTTGATGTTTTTGATATTTTTGATGTTTTTGATGTTTTTGATGTTTTTGATGTTTTGATGTTTTTGATTTTATTGTTGTTTTGGATGTTTTTGATGTATTTGATGTTTTTGATGTTTTTGATGTTTTTGATGTTTTTGATGTTTTTGATGTTTTTGATGTTTGTGATGTTTTTGATGTTTTTGATGTTTTTGATGTTTTTGATGTTTTTGATGTTTTTGATGTTTTTGATGTTTTTGATGCTTTTGATGTTTTTGATGTTTTTGATGTTTTTGATGTTTTTGATGTTTTTGATGTTTTTGATGTCTTGATGATTTTGATGTTATTGATGTTTTGTTATTTTTTTTGATGTTTGTGTTTTTTTGTTATTTTTTTGTTGTATTTGATGTTTTTTATGTTTGTGATGTTTTTGATGTCTTGATGTTTTTGATGTTATTGATGTTTTTTTTTTTTTGATGTTTCTGATTTTTTTGATTTTTTTGTTGTATTTGATGTTTTTGTTGTATTTGATGTTTTTGATCTTTTTGATGTTTTTTATGTTTTTGATGTCTTTAATGTTTTTGATGTTTTTGATGTTTTTGATATTTGTGATGTTTTTGATCATTTTGATGTTTTTGATGTTTTTGATGTTTTTGATGTTTTTGATGTTTTTGATGTTTTGATGTTTTTGATGTTTTTGATATTATTGATGTTTTCGATGTTTTTGATGTTATTGATGTTTTCGATGCATTTGATGTTTTTGATATTTTTGATATTTGTGATGTTTTTGATCTTTTTGATGTTTTTGATGTTTTTGATGTTTTTGATGTTTTTGATGTTTTTGATGTTTTTGATGTTTTTGATGTTTTTGATGTTTTTGATGTTTTTGATGTTTTGATGTTTTGATGTTTTGATGTTTTTGATGTTTTTGATGTTTTTGATATTATTGATTTTATTGATGTTTTCGATGTTTTTGATGTTATTGATGTTTTTGATGCTTTTGAGGTTTTTGATGTTCTGATTTTATTTGATTTTTTTTGTTGTATTTGATGTTTTTGTTGTATTTGATGTTTTTGATCTTTTTGATATTTTTGATGTTTTTGATGTTTTTGATGTTTTCGATGTTTTCGATGCATTTGATGTTTTTGATATTTTTGATGTTTTTGATATTTGTGATATTTGTGATGTTTTTGATCTTTTTGATGTTTTTGATGTTTTTGATGTTTTTGATGTTTTTGATGTTTTTGATGTTTGTGATATTTTTGATGTCTTGATGTTTTTGATGTTATTGATTTTATTGATGTTTTTGATGTTTGTGATGGTTTTGAAGTTTTTGCTGTTTTGAATATTATGGATGTTTTTGATGTTTTTGATGTTTTTGATGTTTTTGATGTTGTTGATGTTTTCGATGTTTTTGATGTTTTTGATGTTTTTGATGTTTTTGATGTTTTTGATGTTTTTGATGTTTTTGATATTTTTGATATTTTTGATGTTTTTGATGTTTTTGATGTTTTTGATGTTTTGATGTTTTTGATTTTATTGTTGTTTTGGATGTTTTTGATGTTTTTGAAGTTTTTGATGTTTTTGATGATTTTGATGTTTTTGATGTTTGTGATGTTTTGGATGTTTTTGATGTTTTTGATGTTTTTGATGTTTTTGATGTTTTTGATGTTTTTGATGTTTTTGATGTTTTTGATGTTTTTGATGTTTTTGATGTTTTTGATGTTTTTGATGTTTTTGATGTTTTTGATGTTTTTGATGTTTTTGATGTTTTTGATGTTTTTGATGTTTTTGATGTTTTTGATGCTTTTGATGTTTTTGATGTTTTTGATGTTTTTGATGTTTTTGATGTTTTGATGTTTTTGATGTTTTTGATGTTTTGTTATTTTTTTTGATGTTTCTGTTTTTTTGTTATTTTTTTGTTGTATTTGATGGTTTTCATGTTTGTGATGTTTTTGATGTCTTGATGTTTTTGATGTTATTGATGTTTTGTTTTTTTTGATGTTTCTGATTTTTTTGATTTTTTGTTGTATTTGATGTTTTTGATGTTTTTGTTGTATTTGATGTTTTTGATCTTTTTGATGTTTTTTATGTTTTTGATGTTTTTGATGTCTTTGATGTTTTTGATGTTTTTGATGTTTGTGATATTTTTGATGTCTTTATGTTTTTGATGTTACTGATTTTATTGATGTGTTTGAAGTTTGTGATGGTTTTGATGTTTTTGCTGTTTTGGATGTTTTTGATGTTTTTGATGTTTGTGATATTTTTGATGTCTTGATGTTTTTGTTGTTATTGATTTTATTGATGTTTTTGATGTTTGTGATGGTTTTGATGTTTTTGCTGTTTTGGATGTTATGGATGTTTTTGATGTTTGTGATGTTTTAGATGTTTTTGATGTTTTCGATGTTTTTGATGTTATGATGTTTTTGATGTTTTTTGATGTTTTTGATGTTTTTGATGTTTTAGATGTTTTTGATGTTTTTGATGTTTTTGATGTTTTTGATGTTTTTGATGTTTTTGATGTTTTTGATGTTTTTGATGTTTTTGGTGTTTTTGATGTTTTTGATGTTTTTGATGTTTTTGATGTCTTGATGTTTATGATGTTATTGATGTTTTGTTTTTTTTTATGTTTCTGATTTTTTTTTGATTTTTTTGTTGTTTTTGATGTTTTTGATCTTTTTGATATTTTTGATGTTTTTGTTGTTTTTGATGTTTTTGATGTTTTTGATGTTTTTGATGTTTTTGATGTTTTTGATGTTTTTGATGTTTTTGATGTTTTTGATGTTTTTGATGTCTTGATGATTTTGATGTTATTGATGTTTTGTTATTTTTTTTGATGTTTGTGTTTTTTTGTTATTTTTTTGTTGTATTTGATGTTTTTTATGTTTGTGATGTTTTTGATGTCTTGATGTTTTTGATGTTATTGATGTTTTTTTTTTTTTTGATGTTTCTGATTTTTTTTGATTTTTTGTTATATTTGATGTTTTTGATGTTTTTGTTGTATTTGATGTTTTTGATCTTTTTGATGTTTTTTATGTTTTTGATGTCTTTAATGTTTTTGATGTTTTTGATGTTTTTGATATTTGTGATGTTTTTGATCATTTTGATGTTTTTGATGTTTTTGATGTTTTTGATGTTTTTGATGTTTTTGATGTTTTTGATGTTTTTGATGTTTTGATGTTTTTGATGTTTTTGATATTATTGATTTTATTGATGTTTTCGATGTTTTTGATGTTATTGATGTTTTCGATGCATTTGATGTTTTTGATATTTTTGATATTTGTGATGTTTTTGATCTTTTTGATGTTTTTGATGTTTTTGATGTTTTTGATGTTTTTGATGTTTTTGATGTTTTTGATGTTTTTGATGTTTTTGATGTTTTTGATGTTTTTGATGTTTTTGATGTTTTGATGTTTTGATGTTTTGATGTTTTTGTTGTTTTTGATGTTTTTGATATTATTGATTTTATTGATGTTTTCGATGTTTTTGATGTTATTGATGTTTTTGATGCTTTTGAGGTTTTTGATGTTCTGATTTTATTTGATTTTTTTGTGTTGTATTTGATGTTTTTGTTGTATTTGATGTTTTTGATCTTTTTGATATTTTTGATGTTTTTGATGTTTTTGATGTTTTCGATGTTTTCGATGCATTTGATGTTTTTGATATTTTTGATGTTTTTGATATTTGTGATATTTGTGATGTTTTTGATCTTTTTGATGTTTTTGATGTTTTTGATGTTTTTGATGTTTTTGATGTTTGTGATATTTTTGATGTTTTTGATGTTTTTGATGTTTTTGATATTTTTGATATTTTTGATGTTTTTGATGTTTTTGATGTTTTTGATGTTTTGATGTTTTTGATTTTATTGTTGTTTTGGATGTTTTTGATGTTTTTGAAGTTTTTGATGTTTTTGATGATTTTGATGTTTTTGATATTTGTGATGTTTTTGATGTTTTTGATGTTTTTGATGTTTTTGATGTTTTTGATGTTTTTGATGTTTTTGATGTTTTTGATGTTTTTGATGCTTTTGATGTTTTTGATGTTTTTGATGTTTTTGATGGTTTTGATGTTTTGCTGTTTTTAGTGTTTTTGATGTTTTTGATGTTTTGCTGTTTTCAGTGTTTTTGATGTTTTTGATGATTTGATCTTTTTTAAATTTTTTGTTGTTTTTGATGTTTTTGATGGTTTTTAAGTCTTTGAAGTTATGTTGTTTTTGATGTTTTTGATGTTTTTGATGTTTTTGATGTTTTTGATGTTTTTGATGTTTTTGATGTTTTTGACGTTTTTAATGTTTTTGATGTTTTTGATGTTTTTGATGCTTTTGATGTTTTTGATGTTTTTGATGTTTTTGATGTTTTTGATGTTTTTGATGTCTTGATGATTTTGATGTTATTGATGTTTTGTTATTTTTTTTGATGTTTCTGTTTTTTTGTTATTTTTTTGTTGTATTTGATGGTTTTCATGTTTGTGATGTTTTTGATGTCTTGATGTTTTTGATGTTATTGATGTTTTGTTTTTTTTTTTGATGTTTCTGATTTTTTTTGATTTTTTTGTTGTATTTGATGTTTTTGATGTTTTTGTTGTATTTGATGTTTTTGATCTTTTTGATGTTTTTTATGTTTTTGATGTTTTTGATGTCTTTGATGTTTTTGATGTTTTTGATGTTTGTGATATTTTTGATGTCTTTATGTTTTTGATGTTACTGATTTTATTGATGTGTTTGAAGTTTGTGATGGTTTTGATGTTTTTGCTGTTTTGGATGTTTTTGATGTTTTTGATGTTTGTGATATTTTTGATGTCTTGATGTTTTTGTTGTTATTGATTTTATTGATGTTTTTGATGTTTTTGATGTTTGTGATGGTTTTGATGTTTTTGCTGTTTTGGATGTTATGGATGTTTTTGATGTTTGTGATGTTTTAGATGTTTTTGATGTTTTCGATGTTTTTGATGTTATGATGTTTTTGATGTTTTAGATGTTTTTGATGTTTTTGATGTTTTTGATGTTTTTGATGTTTTTGATGTTTTTGGTGTTTTTGATGTTTTTGATGTTTTTGATGTTTTTGATGTCTTGATGTTTATGATGTTATTAATGTTTTGTTTTTTTTTATGTTTCTGATTTTTTTTTGATTTTTTTGTTGTATTTTATGTTTTTGATCTTTTTGATATTTTTGATGTTGTTGTTGTTTTTGATGTTTTTGATGTTTTTGATGTTTTTGATGTTTTTGATGTTTTCGATGTTTTCGATGCATTTGATGTTTTTGATATTTTTGATGTTTTTGATATTTGTGATGTTTGTGATTTTTTTGATGTCTTGATGTTTTTGATGTTATTGATTTTATTGATGTTTTTGATGTTTGTGATGGTTTTGATGTTTTTGCTGTTTTGGATATTTTTGATGTGTTTGATGTTTGTGATATTTTTGATGTCTCGATGTTTTTGATGTTATTTATTTTTTTTGATGTTTTTGATGTTTGTGATAGTTTTGATGTTTTTGCTGTTTTGGATGTTTTTGATGTATTTGATGTTTGTGATATTTTTGATGTCTTGATGTTTTTGATGTTATTGATTTTATTGAGGTTTTTGATGTTTGTGATGATTTTGATGTTTTTGCTGTTTTGGATGTTTTGGATGTTTTTGATGTTTTTGATGTTTTTGATGTTTTTGATGTTTTTGATGTTTTTGATGTTTGTGATGTTTTAGATGTTTTTGGTGTTTTCGATGTTTTTGATGTTGTGATGTTTTTGATGTTATGATGTTTTTGATGTTTTTGATGTTTTTTGATGTTTTTCATGTTTTTGATGTTTGTGATATTTTTGATGTCTTGATGTTTTTGATGTTACTGATTTTATTGATGTGTTTGATGTTTGTGATGTTTTAGATGTTTTTGGTGTTTTCGATGTTTTTGATAGTTTTGATGTTTTTGCTGTTTTGGATGTTTTTGATGTTTTTGATGTTTTTGATGTTTTTGATGTTTGTGATATTTTTGATGTCTTGATGTTTTTGATGTTATTGATTTTATTGATGTTTTTGATGTTTGTGATGGTTTTGATGTTTTTGCTGTTTTGGATGTTTTTGATGTTTTTGATGTTTTTGATGTTTTTGATGTTTGTGATATTTTTGATGTCTTGATGTTTTTGATGTTATTGATTTTATTGATGTTTTTGATGTTTGTGATGGTTTTGATGTTTTTGATGTTTTTGATGTTTTTGATGTTTTTGATGTTTGTGATATTTTTGATGTCTTGATGTTTTCGTTGTTATTGATTTTATTGATGTTTTTGATGTTTGTGATGGTTTTGATGTTTTTGCTGTTTTGGATTTTATGGATGTTTGTGATGGTTTTGATGTTTTTGCTGTTTTTGCTGTTTTGGATGTTTTTGATGTTTTTGATGTTTTTGATATTATTGATTTTATTGATGTTTTCGATGTTTTTGATGTTATTGATGTTTTTGATGTTTTTGAGGTTTTTGATGTTTTTGATGTTTTTGATGTTTTTGGTGTTTTTGATGTTTTTGATGTTTTTGATGTTTTTGATGTTTTTGATGTTTTTGATGTTTTTGATGTTTTTGATATCTTGATGTTTCTGGTGTTATTGATATTTTGTTTTTTTTTTTTTTGATGTTTCTGATTTTTTTTGATTTTTTTGTTGTATTTGATGTTTTTGATCTTTTTGACATTTTTGATGTTTTTGATGTTTTCGATGTTTTCGATGCATTTGATGTTTTTGGTGTTTTTGATGTTTTTGATGTTTTTGATGTCTTGATGTTTATGATGTTATTGATGTTTTGTTTTTTTTATGTTTCTGATTTTTTTTTGATTTTTTGTTGTATTTGATGTTTTTGATCTTTTTGATATTTTTGATGTTTTTGTTGTTTTTGATGCTTTTGATGTTTTTGATGTTTTTGATGTTTTCGATGTTTTCGATGCATTTGATGTTTTTGATATTTTTGATGTTTTTGATATTTGTGATGTTTGTGATATTTTTGATGTCTTGATGTTTTTGATGTTATTGATTTTATTGATGTTTTTGCTGTTTTGGATATTTTTGATGTGTTTGATGTTTGTGATATTTTTGATGTCTCGATGTTTTTGATGTTATTTATTTTTTTTGATGTTTTTGATGTTTGTGATAGTTTTGATGTTTTTGCTGTTTTGGCTGTTTTTGATGTATTTGATGTTTGTGATATTTTTGATGTCTTGATGTTTTTGATGTTATTGATTTTATTGAGGTTTTTGATGTTTGTGATGATTTTGATGTTTTTGCTGTTTTGGATGTTTTTGATGTTACTGATTTTATTGATGTGTTTGATGTTTGTGATGTTTTAGATGTTTTTGGTGTTTTCGATGTTTGTGATAGTTTTGATGTTTTTGCTGTTTTGGATGTTTTTGATGTTTGTGATGTTTTTGATGTCTTGATGTTTTTGATGTTATTGATTTTATTGATGTTTTTGATGTTTGTGATGGTTTTGATGTTTTTGCTGTTTTGGATGTTTTTGATGTTTTTGATGTTTTTGATGTTTTTGATGTTTGTGATATTTTTGATGTCTTGATGTTTTTGATGTTATTGATTTTATTGATGTTTTTGATGTTTGTGATGGTTTTGATGTTTTTGATGTTTTTGATGTTTTTGATGTTTTTGATGTTTTTGACGTTTTTGATGTTTGTGATATTTTTGATGTCTTGATGTTTTTGTTGTTATTGATTTTATTGATGTTTTTGATGTTTGTGATGGTTTTGATGTTTTTGCTGTTTTGGATGTTATGGAATGTTTGTGATGGTTTTGATGTTTTTGCTGTTTTGGATGTTTTTGATGTTTTTGATATTATTGATTTTATTGATGTTTTCGATGTTTTTGATGTTTTTGATGTTTTTGATGTTTTTGAGGTTTTTGATGTTTTTGATGTTTTTGATGTTTTTGGTGTTTTTGATGTTTTTGATGTTTTTGATGTTTTTGATGTTTTTGATGTTTTTGATGTTTTTGATGTTTTTGATGTTTTTGATGTTTTTGATGTTTTTGATGTTTTTGATGTTTTTGATGTCTTGATGTTTCTGGTGTTATTGATGTTTTGTTTTTTTTTTTTTGATGTTTCTGATTTTTTTGATTTTTTTGTTGTATTTGATGTTTTTGTTGTATTTGATGTTTTTGATCTTTTTGACATTTTTGATGTTTTTGATGTTTTCGATGCATTTGATGTTTTTGATATTTTTTATGTTTTTGATATTTGTGATGTTTGTGATATTTTTGATGTTTTGATGTTTTTGATGTTATTGATTTTATTGACGTTTGTGATGGTTTTGATGTTTTTGCTGTTTTGGATGTTTTGGATATTTTTGATGTTTGTGATGTTTTTGATGTTTTTGATGTTTTTGATGTTTTTGATGTTTTTGATGTTTTTGATGTTTTGATGTTTTGATGTTTTTGATGTTTTTGATGTTTTTGATGTTTTTGATGTTTTTGATGTTTTTGATGTTTTTGATGTTTTTGATGTTTTTGCTGTTTTCGATGTTTTTGATGATTTTGATGTTTTTGATGTCTTGATGATTTTGATGTTATCGATGTTTTGTTTTTTTTTTTTTTGATGTTTATGTTTTTTTTTATTTTTTTTGTATTTGATGTTTTTGATGTTTGTGATGTTTTTGATGTCTTGATGTTTTTGATGTTATTGATGTTTTGTTTTTTTTTTTTTGATGTTTCTGATTTTTATTGATTTTTTTGTTGTAATTGATGTTTTTGATGTTTTTTGTTGTATTTGATGTTTTTGATGTTTTTGATGTTTTTGATGTTTGTGATATTTTTGATGTCTTGATGTTTTTGTTATTGATTTTATTGATGTTTTTGATGTTTGTGATGGTTTTGATGTTTTTGCTATTTTGGATGTTTTTGATATTTTTGATGTTTTTGATGTTTTTTATGTTTTTTATGTTTTTGATGTTTTTGATGTTTTTGATGTTTTTGATGTTTTTGATGTTTTCGATGTTTTTGATGTTTTTGATGTTTTTGATGTTTGTGATATTTTTGATGTCTTGATGTTTTTGTTATTGATTTTATTGATGTTTTTGATGTTTGTGATGGTTTTGATGTTTTTGATATTTTGGATGTTTTGGATGTTTTTGATGTTTTTGATGTTTTTGATGTTTTTGATGTTTTTGATGTTTTTGATGTTTTTGATGTTTTTGATGTTTTTGATGTTTTTGATGTTTTTGATGTTTTTGATGTTTTTGATGTTTTTGATGTTTTTGATGTTTTTGATGTTTTTGATGTTTTTGATGTTTTTGATGTTTTTGATGTTTTTGATGTTTTTGATGTTTTTGATGTTTTTGATGTTTTTGATGTTTTTGATGTTTTTGATGTTTTTGATGTTTTTGATGTTTTTGATGTTTTTGATGTTTTTGATGTTTTTGATGTTTTTGATGTTTTTGATGTTTTTGATGTTTTTGATGTTTTTGATGTTTTTGATGTTTTGATGTTTTTGATGTTTTGATGTTTTTGATGTTTTTGATGTTTTTGATGTTTTGATGTTTTGATGTTTTTGATGTTTTTGATGTTTTTGATGTTTTTGATGTTTTTGATGTTTTTGATGTTTTTGATGTTTTTGATGTTTTTGATGTTTTTGATGTTTTTGATGTTTTTGATGTTTTTGATGTTTTTTGATGTTTTTGATGTTTTTGATGTTTTTGATGTTTTGATGTTTTTGATGTTTTTGATGTTTTTGATGTTTTTGATGTTTTTGATGTTTTTGATGTTTTTGATATTATTGATTTTATTGATGTTTTCGATGTTTTTGATGTTATTGATGTTTTTCATGTTTTTGATGTTTGTGATATTTTTGATGTCTTGATGTTTTTGATGTTACTGATTTTATTGATGTGTTTGATGTTTGTGATGTTTTAGATGTTTTTGGTGTTTTCGATGTTTGTGATAGTTTTGATGTTTTTGCTGTTATGGATGTTTTTGATGTTTGTGATGTTTTTGATGTCTTGATGTTTTTGATGTTATTGATTTTATTGATGTTTTTGATGTTTGTGATGGTTTTGATGTTTTTGCTGTTTTGGATGTTTTTGATGTTTTTGATGTTTTTGATGTTTTTGATGTTTGTGATATTTTTGATGTCTTGATGTTTTTGATGTTATTGATTTTATTGATGTTTGTGATGGTTTTGATGTTTTTGATGTTTTTGATGTTTTTGATGTTTTTGATGTTTTTGATGTTTTTGATGTTTTTGATGTTTGTGATATTTTTGATGTCTTGATGTTTTTGTTGTTATTGATTTTATTGATGTTTTTGATGTTTGTGATGGTTTTGATGTTTTTGCTGTTTTGGATGTTATGGATGTTTGTGATGGTTTTGATGTTTTTGCTGTTTTGGATGTTTTTGATGTTTTTGATGTTTTTGATGTTTTTGATATTATTGATTTTATTGATGTTTTCGATGTTTTTGATGTTATTGATGTTTTTGATGTTTTTGAGGTTTTTGATGTTTTCGATGTTTTTGATGTTTTTGGTGTTTTTGATGTTTTTGATGTTTTTGATGTTTTTGATGTTTTTGATGTTTTTGATGTCTTGATGTTTCTGGTGTTATTGATGTTTTGTTTTTTTTTTTTGATGTTTCTGATTTTTTTTGATTTTTTTGTTGTATTTGATGTTTTTGTTGTATTTGATGTTTTTGATCTTTTTGACATTTTTGATGTTTTTGATGTTTTCGATGTTTTCGATGCATTTGATGTTTTTGATATTTTTTATGTTTTTGATATTTGTGATGTTTGTGATATTTTTGATGTCTTGATGTTTTTGATGTTATTGATTTTATTGACGTTTGTGATGGTTTTGATGTTTTTGCTGTTTTGGATGTTTTGGATATTTTTGATGTTTGTGATGTTTTTGATGTTTTTGATGTTTTTGATGTTTTTGATGTTTTTGATGTTTTTGATGTTTTTGATGTTTTTGATGTTTTTGATGTTTTTGATGTTTTTGATGTTTTTGATGTTTTTGATGTTTTTGCTGTTTTCGATGTTTTTGATGATTTTGATGTTTTTGATGTCTTGATGATTTTGATGTTATCGATGTTTTGTTTTTTTTTTTTGATGTTTATGTTTTTTTTTTTATTTTTTTGTTGTTTTTGATGTTTTTGATGTTTGTGATGTTTTTGATGTCTTGATGTTTTTGATGTTATTGATGTTTTGTTTTTTTTTTTTTTGATGTTTCTGATTTTTATTGATTTTTTTGTTGTAATTGATGTTTTTGATGTTTTTTTTGTATTTGATGTTTTTGATGTTTTTGATGTTTTTGATGTTTTTGATGTTTTTGATGTTTGTGATATTTTTGATGTCTTGATGTTTTTGTTATTGATTTTATTGATGTTTTTGATGTTTGTGATGGTTTTGATGTTTTTGCTATTTTGGATGTTTTTGATGTTTTTGATATTTTTGATGTTTTTGATGTTTTTGATGTTTTTGATGTTTTTGATGTTTTTGATGTTTTTGATGTTTTTGATGTTTTTGATGTTTTTGATGTTTTTGATGTTTTTGATGTTTTTGATGTTTTTGATGTTTTTGATGCTTGTGATGTTTTTGATGTTTTTGATGTTTTTGATGTTTTTGATGTTTTTGATGTTTGTGATATTTTTGATGTCTTGATGTTTTTGTTATTGATTTTATTGATGTTTTTGATGTTTGTGATGGTTTTGATGTTTTTGCTATTTTGGATGTTTTGGATGTTTTTGATGTTTTTGATGTTTTTGATGTTTTTGATGTTTTTGATGTTTTCGATGTTTTTGATGTTTTTGATGTTTTCGATGTTTTTGATGTTTTTGATGTTTGTGATGTTTGTGATGTTTGTGATGTTTTTGATGTTTTTGATGTTTTTGATGTTTTTGATGTTTTTGATGTTTTTTATGTTTTTTATGTTTTGATGTTTTTGATGTTTTTGATGTTTTTGATGTTTTTGATGTTTCTGATGTTTTTGATGTTTTTGATGTTTTTGATGTTTTTGATGTTTTTGATGTTTTTGATGTTTTTGATGTTTTTGATGTTTTTGATGTTTTTGATGTTTTTGATGTTTTTGATGTTTTTGATGTTTTTGATGTTTTTGATGTTTTTGATGTTTGTGATATTTTTGATGTCTTGATGTTTTTGTTGTTATTGATTTTATTGATGTTTTTGATGTTTGTGATGGTTTTGATGTTTTTGCTGTTTTGGATGTTATGGATGTTTGTGATGGTTTTGATGTTTTTGCTGTTTTGGATGTTTTTGATGTTTTTGATGTTTTTGATATTATTGATTTTATTGATGTTTTCGATGTTTTTGATGTTATTGATGTTTTTGATGTTTTTGAGGTTTTTGATGTTTTTGATGTTTTTGATGTTTTTGGTGTTTTTGATGTTTTTGATGTTTTTGATGTTTTTGATGTTTTTGATGTTTTTGATGTTTTTGATGTTTTTGATGTTTTTGATGTCTTGATGTTTCTGGTGTTATTGATGTTTTGTTTTTTTTTTTGATGTTTCTGATTTTTTTTGATTTTTTTGTTGTATTTGATGTTTTTGTTGTATTTGATGTTTTTGATCTTTTTGACATTTTTGATGTTTTTGATGTTTTTGATGTTTTTGATGCATTTGATGTTTTTGATATTTTTTATGTTTTTGATATTTGTGATGTTTGTGATATTTTTGATGTCTTGATGTTTTTGATGTTATTGATTTTATTGACGTTTGTGATGGTTTTGATGTTTTTGCTGTTTTGGATGTTTTGGATATTTTTGATGTTTGTGATGTTTTTGATGTTTTTGATGTTTTTGATGTTTTTGATGTTTTTGATGTTTTTGATGTTTTTGATGTTTTTGATGTTTTTGATGTTTTTGATGTTTTTGATGTTTTTGATGTTTTTGCTGTTTTCGATGTTTTTGATGTTTTTGATGTTTTTTGATGTTTTCGATGTTTTTGATGTTTTTGATGTTTTCGATGTTTTTGATGTTTTTGATGTTTGTGATGTTTGTGATGTTTGTGATGTTTTTGATGTTTTTGATGTTTTGATGTTTTTGATGTTTTGATGTTTTTATGTTTTTATGTTTTTTATGTTTTTGATGTTTTTGATGTTTTTGATGTTTTTGATGTTTCTGATGTTTTTGATGTTTTTGATGTTTTTGATGTTTTTGATGTTTTTGATGTTTTTGATGTTTTTGATGTTTTTGATGTTTTTGATGTTTTTGATGTTTTTGATGTTTTTGATGTTTTTGATGTTTTTGATGTTTTTGATGTTTTTGATGTTTGTGATATTTTTGATGTCTTGATGTTTTTGTTGTTATTGATTTTATTGATGTTTTTGATGTTTGTGATGGTTTTGATGTTTTTGCTGTTTTGGATGTTATGGATGTTTGTGATGGTTTTGATGTTTTTGCTGTTTTGGATGTTTTTGATGTTTTTGATGTTTTTGATATTATTGATTTTATTGATGTTTTCGATGTTTTTGATGTTATTGATGTTTTTGATGTTTTTGAGGTTTTTGATGTTTTTGATGTTTTTGATGTTTTTGGTGTTTTGATGTTTTTGATGTTTTTGATGTTTTTGATGTTTTTGATGTTTTTGATGTTTTTGATGTTTTTGATGTTTTTGATGTCTTGATGTTTCTGGTGTTATTGATGTTTTGTTTTTTTTTTGATGTTTCTGATTTTTTTTGATTTTTTTGTTGTATTTGATGTTTTTGTTGTATTTGATGTTTTTGATCTTTTGACATTTTTGATGTTTTTGATGTTTTCGATGTTTTTGATGCATTTGATGTTTTTGATATTTTTTATGTTTTTGATATTTGTGATGTTTGTGATATTTTTGATGTCTTGATGTTTTTGATGTTATTGATTTTATTGACGTTTGTGATGGTTTTGATGTTTTTGCTGTTTTGGATGTTTTGGATATTTTTGATGTTTGTGATGTTTTTGATGTTTTTGATGTTTTTGATGTTTTTGATGTTTTTGATGTTTTTGATGTTTTTGATGTTTTTGATGTTTTTGATGTTTTGATGTTTTTGATGTTTTTGATGTTTTTGCTGTTTTCGATGTTTTTGATGATTTTGATGTTTTTGATGTCTTGATGATTTTGATGTTATCGATGTTTTGTTTTATTTTTTTTTTTTGATGTTTATGTTTTTTTTTTATTTTTTTGTTGTATTTGATGTTTTTGATGTTTGTGATGTTTTTGATGTCTTGATGTTTTTGATGTTATTGATGTTTTGTTTTTTTTTTTTGATGTTTCTGATTTTTATTGATTTTTTTGTTGTAATTGATGTTTTTGATGTTTTTTGTTGTATTTGATGTTTTTGATGTTTTTGATGTTTTTGATGTTTGTGATATTTTTGATGTTTTGATGTTTTTGTTATTGATTTTATTGATGTTTTTGATGTTTGTGATGGTTTTGATGTTTTTGCTATTTTGGATGTTTTTGATATTTTTGATGTTTTTGATGTTTTTGATGTTTTTTATGTTTTTTATGTTTTTGATGTTTTTGATGTTTTTGATGTTTTTGATGTTTTTGATGTTTTTGATGTTTTTGATGTTTTTGATGTTTGTGATGTTTTTGATGTTTGTGATATTTTTGATGTCTTGATGTTTTTGTTATTGATTTTATTGATGTTTTTGATGTTTGTGATGGTTTTGATGTTTTTGCTATTTTGGATGTTTTGGATGTTTTTGATGTTTTTGATGTTTTTGATGTTTTTGATGTTTTTGATGTTTTTGATGTTTTTGATGTTTTTGATGTTTTTGATGTTTCCGATGTTTTTGATGTTTTTGATGTTTTTGATGTTTTTGATGTTTTTGATGTTTGTGATGTTTGTGATGTTTGTGATGTTTGTGATGTTTGTGATGTTTTTGATGTTTTTGATGTTTTTGATGTTTTTGATGTTTTTGATGTTTTTGATGTTTTTGATGTTTTTGATGTTTTTGATGTTTTTGATGTTTTTGATGTTTTTGATGTTTTTGATGTTTTTGATGTTTTTGATGTTTTTGATGTTTTTGATGTTTTTGATGTTTTTGATGTTTTTGATGTTTTTGATGTTTTTGATGTTTTTGATGTTTTTGATGTTTTTGATGTTTTGATGTTTTTGATGTTTTTGATGTTTTTGATGTTTTTGATGTTTTTGATGTTTTTGATGTTTTTGATGTTTTTGATGTTTTTGATGTTTTTGATGTTTTTGATGTTTTTGATGTTTTTGATGTTTTTGATGTTTTGATGTTTTTGATGTTTTGATGTTTTTGATGTTTTTGATGTTTTTGATGTTTTTGATGTTTTTGATGTTTTTGATGTTTTTGATGTTTTTGATGTTTTTGATGTTTTCGATGTTTTTGATGTTTTTGATGTTTTTGATGTTTTTGATGTTTTTGATGTTTTTGATGTTTTTGATATTTTTGATGTTTTTGATGTTTTTGATGTTTTTGATGTTTTTGATGTTTTTGATGTTTTTGATGTTTTTGATGTTTTTGATGTTTTTGATATTTTTGATGTCTTGATGTTTTTGATTTTATTGTTGTTTTGATGTTTTTGAAGTTTTTGATGTTTTTGATGTTTGTGATGTTTTTGATGTTTTGATGTTTTTGATGTTTTTGATGTTTTTGATGTTTTTGATGTTTTTGATGTTTTTGATGTTTTTGATGTTTTTGATGTTTTTGATGTTTTTGATGTTTTTGATGTTTTTGATGTTTTTGATGTTTTTGATGTTTTTGATGTTTTGATGTTTTTGATGTTTTTGATGTTTTTGATGTTTTGATGTTTTTGATGTTTTTGATGTTTTTGATGTTTTTGATGTTTTTGATGTCTTGATGTTTTTGATGTCTTGATGATTTTGATGTTATTGATGTTTTGTTTTTTTTTTTGATGTTTTTGTTTTTTTGTTTTTTTTTTGTTGTATTTGATGTTTTTCATGTTTGTGATGTTTTTGATGTCTTGATGTTTTGATGTTATTGATGTTTTGTTTTTTTTTTGATGTTTCTGATTTTTTTGATTTTTTTGTTGTATTTGATGTTTTTGTTGTATTTGATGTTTTTGATCTTTTTGATGTTTGTGATGTTTTTGATGTTTTTGATGTTTTTAATGTCTTTGATGTTTTTGATGTTTTTGATGTTTTTGATGTTTGTGATATTTTTGATGTCTTAATGTTTTTGATGTTACTGATTTTATTGATGTGTTTGAAGTTTGTGATGGTTTTGATGTTTTTGCTGTTTTGGATGTTTTGGATGTTTTTGATGTTTTTGATGTTTTTGATGTTTTTGATGTTTGTGATATTTTTGATGTCATGATGTTTTTGATGTTACTGATTTTATTGATGTGTTTGAAGTTTGTGATGCTTTTGATGTTTTTGCTGTTTTGGATGTTTTTGATGTTTTTGATGTTTGTGATTTTTTTGATGTCTTGATGTTTTTGTTGTTATTGATTTTATTGATGTTTTTGATGTTTGTGATGGTTTTGATGTTTTTGCTGTTTTGGATGTTATGGATGTTTTTGATGTTTTTGATGTTTTCGATGTTTTTGATGTTATGATGTTTTTGATGTTTTTGATGTTTTTTGATGTTTTTGATGTTTTTGATGTTTTTGATGTTTTTGATGTTTTTGATGTTTTTGATGTTTTTGATGTTTTTGATGTTTTTGATGTTTTTGATGTTTTTGATGTTTTTGATGTTTTTGATGTTTTTGATGTTTTTGATGTTTTTAATGTTTTTGATGTTTTTGATGTTTTTGATGTTTTTGATGTTTTTGATGTTTTTGATGTCTTGATGTTTATGATGTTATTGATGTTTTGTTTTTTTTTTATGTTTCTGATTTTTTTTTGATTTTTTTGTTGTATTTGATCTTTTTGATGTTTTTGATATTTTTGATGTTTTTGATGTTTTTGATGTTTTCGATGTTTTCGATGCATTTGATGTTTTTGATATTTTTGATGTTTTTGATATTTGTGATGTTTGTGATATTTTTGATGTCTTGATGTTTTTGATGTTATTGATTTTATTGATGTTTTTGATGTTTGTGATGGTTTTGATGTTTTTGCTGTTTTGGATATTTTGGATATTTTTGATGTGTTTGATGTTTGTGATATTTTTGATGTCTCGATGTTTTTGATGTTATTTATTTTTTTATGTTTTTGATGTTTGTGATAGTTTTGATGTTTTTGCTGTTTTGGATGTTTTTGATGTTTTTGATGTTTGTGATATTTTTGATGTCTTGATGTTTTTGATGTTATTGATTTTATTGAGGTTTTTATGTTTGTGATGATTTTGATGTTTTTGCTGTTTTGGATGTTTTTGATGTTTTTGATGTTTTTGATGTTTTTGATGTTTTTGATGTTTTTGATGTTTGTGATGTTTTAGATGTTTTTGGTGTTTTCGATGTTTTTGATGTTGTGATATTTTTGATGTTATGATGTTTTTGATGTTTTTGATGTTTTTTGATGTTTTTGATGTTTTTGATGTTTGTGATATTTTTGATGTCTTGATGTGTTTGATGTTACTGATTTTATTGATGTGTTGGATGTTTGTGATGTTTTAGATGTTTTTGGTGTTTTCGATGTTTGTGATAGTTTTGATGTTTTTGCTGTTTTGGATGTTTTTGATGTTTGTGATATTTTTGATGTCTTGATGTTTTTGATGTTATTGATTTTATTGATGTTTTTGATGTTTGTGATGGTTTTGATGTTTTTGCTGTTTTGGATGTTTTTGATGTTTTTGATGTTTTTGATGTTTTTGATGTTTTTGATGTCTTGATGTTTTTGATGTTATTGATTTTAATGATGTTTTTGATGTTTGTGATGGTTTTGATGTTTTTGCTGTTTTGGATGTTATGGATGTTTGTGATGGTTTTGATGTTTTTGCTGTTTTGGATGTTTTGGATGTTTTTGATGTTTTTGATGTTTTTGATGTTTTTGATGTTTTTCGTATTATTGATTTTATTGATGTTTTCGATGTTTTTGATGTTATTGATGTTTTTGATGTTTTTGAGGTTTTTGATGTTTTTGATGTTTTTGATGTTTTTGGTGTTTTTGATGTTTTTGATGTTTTTGATGTTTTTGATGTTTTGATGTCTTGATGTTTCTGGTGTTATTGATGTTTTGTTTTTTTTTTTTGATGTTTCTGATTTTTTTTGATTTTTTTGTTGTATTTGATGTTTTTGTTGTATTTGATGTTTTTGATCTATTTGACATTTTTTGATGTTTTTGATGTTTTCGATGTTTTCGATGCATTTGATGTTTTTGATATTTTTTATGTTTTTGATATTTGTGATGTTTGTGATATTTTTGATGTCTTGATGTTTTTGATGTTACTGATTTTATTGATGTGTTTGATGTTTGTGATGTTTTAGATGTTTTTGGTGTTTTCGATGTTTGTGATAGTTTTGATGTTTTTGCTGTTTTGGATGTTTCTGATGTTTGTGATATTTTTGATGTCTTGATGTTTTTGATGTTATTGATTTTATTGATGTTTTTGATGTTTGTGATGGTTTTGATGTTTTTGCTGTTTTGGATGTTTTTGATGTTTTTGATGTTTTTGATGTTTTTGATGTTTGTGATGTTTTTGATGTCTTGATGTTTTTGATGTTATTGATTTTATTGATGTTTTTGATGTTTGTGATGGTTTTGATGTTTTTGCTGTTTTGGATGTTATGGATGTTTGTGATGGTTTTGATGTTTTAACTGTTTTAGATGTTTTTGATGTTTTTGGTATTATTGCTTTTATTGATGTTTTCTATGTTTTTGATGTTATTGATGTTTTTGATGTTTTTGATGTATTTGATGTTTTTGATGTTTTTGATGTTTTTGATGTTTTTGATGTTTTTGATGTTTTTGATGTTTTTGATGTTTTTGATGTTTTTGATGTTTTTGATGTTTTTGATGTTTTTGATGTTTTTGATGTTTTCGATGTTTTTGATGTCTTGATGTTTTTGATGTCTTGATGATTTTGATGTTATTGATGTTTTGTTTTTTTTTTGATGTTTTTGTTTTTTTGTTATTTTTTTGTTGTATTTGATGTTTTTCATGTTTGTGATGTTTTTGATGTCTTGATGTTTGTGATGTTATTGATGTTTTGTTTTTTTATTGATGTTTCTGATTTTTTTTTGATTTTTTTGTTGTATTTGATGTTTTTGATGTTTTTGTTGTATTTGATGTTTTTGATGTTTTTGATGTTTTTGATGTTTTTGATGTTTTTGATGTTTGTGATATTTTTGATGTCATGATGTTTTTGATGTTACTGATTTTATTGATGAGTTTGAAGTTTGTGATGGTTTTGATGTTTTTGCTGTTTTGGATGTTTTTGATGTTTGTGATTTTTTTGATGTCTTGATGTTTTTGTTGTTATTGATTTTATTGATGTTTTTGATGTTTGTGATGGTTTTGATGTTTTTGCTGTTTTGGATGTTATGGATGTTTTTGATGTTTTTGATGTTTTCGATGTTTTTGATGTTATGATGTTTTTGATGTTTTTGATGTTTTTTGATGTTTTTGATGTTTTTGATGTTTTGATGTTTTTGATGTTTTTGATGTTTTTGATGTTTTTGATGTTTTTGATGTTTTTGATGTTTTTGATGTTTTTGATGTTTTTGATGTTTTTGATGTTTTTGATGTTTTTGATGTTTTTGATGTTTTTGATGTTTTTGATGTCTTGATGTTTATGATGTTATTGATGTTTTGTTTTTTTTTTATGTTTCTGATTTTTTTTGATTTTTTTGTTGTATTTGATGTTTTTGATCTTTTTGATATTTTGATGTTTTTGATGTTTTTGATGTTTTCGATGTTTTCGATGCATTTGATGTTTTTGATATTTTTGATGTTTTTGATATTTGTGATGTTTGTGATATTTTTGATGTCTTGATGTTTTTGATGTTATTGATTTTATTGATGTTTTTGATGTTTTTGATGTTTGTGATGGTTTTGATGTTTTTGCTGTTTTGGATATTTTGGATATTTTTGATGTGTTTGATGTTTGTGATATTTTTGATGTCTCGATGTTTTTGATGTTATTTATTTTTTTTGATGTTTTTGATGTTTGTGATAGTTTTGATGTTTTTGCTGTTTTGGATGTTTTTGATGTTTTTGATGTTTGTGATATTTTTGATGTCTTGATGTTTTTGATATTATTGATTTTATTGAGGTTTTTATGTTTGTGATGATTTTGATGTTTTTGCTGTTTTGGATGTTTTGGATGTTTTTGATGTTATTGATGTTTTTGATGTTTTTGATGTTTTTGATGTTTGTGATGTTTTAGATGTTTTTGGTGTTTTGGATGTTTTTGATGTTGTGATATTTTTGATGTTATGATGTTTTTGATGTTTTTGATGTTTTTTGATGATTTTGATGTTTTTGATGTTTGTGATATTTTTGATGTCTTGATGTTTTTGATGTTATTGATTTTATTGAGGTTTTTATGTTTGTGATGATTTTGATGTTTTTGCTGTTTTGGATGTTTTGGATGTTTTTGATGTTATTGATGTTTTTGATGTTTTTGATGTTTTTGATGTTTTTGATGTTTGTGATGTTTTAGATGTTTTTGGTGTTTTCGATGTTTTTGATGTTGTGATATTTTTGATGTTATGATGTTTTTGATGTTTTTGATGTTTTTTGATGATTTTGATGTTTTTGATGTTTGTGATATTTTTGATGTCTTGATGTTTTTGATGTTACTGATTTTATTGATGTGTTTGATGTTTGTGATGTTTTAGATGTTTTTGGTGTTTTCGATGTTTGTGATAGTTTTGATGTTTTTGCTGTTTTGGATGTTTTTGATGTTTGTGATATTTTTGATGTCTTGATGTTTTTGATGTTATTGATTTTATTGATGTTTTTGATGTTTGTGATGGTTTGGTGTTTTTGCTGTTTTGGATGTTTTTGATGTTTTTGATGTTTTTGATGTTTTTGATGTTTGTGATATTTTTGATGTCTTGATGTTTTTGATGTTATTGATTTTATTGATGTTTTTGATGTTTGTGATGGTTTTGATGTTTTTGCTGTTTTGGATGTTATGGATGTTTGTGATGGTTTTGATGTTTTTGCTGTTTTGGATGTTTTTGATGTTTTTGATGTTTTTGATGTTTGTGATATTTTTGATGTCTTGATGTTTTTGATGTTATTGATTTTATTGATGTTTTTGATGTTTGTGATGGTTTTGATGTTTTTGCTGCTTTGGATGTTATGGATGTTTGTGATGGTTTTGATGTTTTTGCTGTTTTGGATGTTTTTGATGTTTTTGATGTTTTTGGTATTATTGATTTTATTGATGTTTTCGATGTTTTTGATGTTTTTGATGTTTTTGAGGTTTTTGATGTTTTTGGTGTTTTTGATGTTTTTGATGTTTTTGATGTTTTTGATGTCTTGATGTTTCTGGTGTTATTGGTGTTTTGTTTTTTTTTTGATGTTTCTGATTTTTTTGATTTTTTTGTTGTATTTGATGTTTATGTTGTATTTGATGTTTTTGATCTTTTTGACATTTTTGATGTTTTTGATGTTTTCGATGTTTTCGATGCATTTGATGTTTTTGATATTTCTTATGTTTTTGATATTTGTGATGTTTGTGATATTTTTGATGTTTTTGATGTTATTGATTTTATTGACGTTTGTGATGGTTTTGATGTTTTTGCTGTTTTGGATGTTTTGGATGTTTTGGATATTTTTGATGTTTGTGATGTTTTTGTTGTTTTTGATGTTTTTGATGTTTTTGATGTTTTTGATGTTTTTGATGTTTCTGATGTTTTTGATGTTTTTGATGTTTTTGATGTTTTTGATGTTTTTGATGTTTTTGATGTTTTTGATGTTTTTGATGTTTTTGATGTTTTTGATGTTTTTGATGTTTTTGATGTTTTCGATGTTTGTGATATTTTTGATGTCTTGATGTTTTTGATGTTATTGATTTTATTGATGTTTTTGATGTTTTTGATGTTTGTGATGGTTTTGATGTTTTTGCTGTTTTGGATATTTTGGATATTTTTGATGTGTTTGATGTTTGTGATATTTTTGATGTCTCGATGTTTTTGATGTTATTTATTTTTTTTGATGTTTTTGATGTTTGTGATAGTTTTGATGTTTTTGCTGTTTTGGATGTTTTTGATGTTTTTGATGTTTGTGATATTTTTGATGTCTTGATGTTTTTGATGGTGTTGATTTTGTTGATGTTTTTGATGTTTGTGGTGGTTTTGATGTTTTTGTTGTTTTTGATGTTATGGATGTTTTTGATGTTTTTGATGTTTTTGATGTTTTTGATGTTTTTGATGTTTTTGATGTTTTTGATGTTTTTGCTGTTTTGGATGTTTTGGATGTTTTTGATGTTTTTGATGTTTTTGATGTTTTTGATGTTTTTGATGTTTTTGATGTTTTTGATGTTTTTGATGTTTTTGATGTTTTTGATGTTTGTGATGTTTTAGATGTTTTTGGTGTTTTCGATGTTTTTGATGTTGTGATATTTTTGATGTTATGATGTTTTTGATGTTTTTGATGTTTTTTGATGTTTTTGATGTTTGTGATATTTTTGATGTCTTGATGTTTTTTGATGTTACTGATTTTATTGATGTGTTTGATGTTTGTGATGTTTTAGATGTTTTTGGTGTTTTCGATGTTTGTGATAGTTTTGATGTTTTTGCTGTTTTTGATGTTTTTGATGTTTTTGATGTTTTTGATGTTTTCGATGTTTGTGATATTTTTGATGTCTTGATGTTTTTGATGTTATTGATTTTATTGATGTTTTTGATGTTTTTGATGTTTGTGATGGTTTTGATGTTTTTGCTGTTTTGGATATTTTGGATATTTTTGATGTGTTTGATGTTTGTGATATTTTTGATGTCTCGATGTTTTTGATGTTATTTATTTTTTTTGATGTTTTTGATGTTTGTGATAGTTTTGATGTTTTTGCTGTTTTGGATGTTTTTGATGTTTTTGATGTTTGTGATATTTTTGATGTCTTGATGTTTTTGATGTTATTGATTTTATTGATGTTTTTGATGTTTGTGATGGTTTTGATGTTTTTGCTGTTTTGGATGTTATGGATGTTTTTGATGTTTTTGATGTTTTTGATGTTTTTGATGTTTTTGATGTTTTTGATGATTTTGATGTTTTTGCTGTTTTGGATGTTTTGGATGTTTTTGATGTTTTTGATGTTTTTGATGTTTTTGATGTTTTTGATGTTTTTGATGTTTTTGATGTTTTTGATGTTTTTGATGTTTGTGATGTTTTAGATGTTTTTGGTGTTTTCGATGTTTTTGATGTTGTGATATTTTTGATGTTATGATGTTTTTGATGTTTTTGATGTTTTTTGATGTTTTTGATGTTTGTGATATTTTTGATGTCTTGATGTTTTTGATGTTACTGATTTTATTGATGTGTTTGATGTTTGTGATGTTTTAGATGTTTTTGGTGTTTTCGATGTTTGTGATAGTTTTGATGTTTTTGCTGTTTTGGATGTTTTTGATGTTTGTGATATTTTTGATGTCTTGATGTTTTTGATGTTATTGATTTTATTGATGTTTTTGATGTTTGTGATGGTTGTGATGTTTTTGCTGTTTTGGATGTTTTTGATGTTTGTGATATTTTTGATGTCTTGATGTTTTTGATGTTATTGATTTTATTGATGTTTTTGATGTTTGTGATGGTTTTGATGTTTTTGCTGTTTTGGATGTTATGGATGTTTGTGATGGTTTTGATGTTTTTGCTGTTTTGGATGTTTTTGATGTTTTTGGTATTATTGATTTTATTGATGTTTTCGATGTTTTTGATGTTATTGATGTTTTTGATGTTTTTGAGGTTTTTGATGTTTTCGATGTTTTTGATGTTTTTGGTGTTTTTGATGTTTTTGATGTTTTTGATGTTTTTGATGTTTTTGATGTTTTTGATGTTTTTGATGTTTTTGATGTCTTGATGTTTCTGGTGTTATTGGTGTTTTGTTTTTTTTTTTGATGTTTCTGATTTTTTTTGATTTTTTTGTTTTATTTGATGTTTTTGTTGTATTTGATGTTTTTGATCTTTTTGACATTTTTGATGTTTTTGATGTTTTCGATATTTTCGATGCATTTGATGTTTTTGATATTTTTTATGTTTTTGATATTTGTGATGATTGTGATATTTTTGATGTCTTGATGTTTTTGATGTTACTGATTTTATTGATGTGTTTGATGTTTGTGATGTTTTAGATGTTTTTGGTGTTTTCGATGTTTGTGATAGTTTTGATGTTTTTGCTGTTTTGGATGTTTGTGATATTTTTGATGTCTTGATGTTTTTGATGTTATTGATTTTATTGATGTTTTTGATGTTTGTGATGGTTTTGATGTTTTTGCTGTTTTGGATGTTTTTAATGTTTTTGATGTTTTTGATGTTTTTGATGTTTGTGATATTTTTGATGTCTTGATGTTTTTGATGTTATTGATTTTATTGATGTTTTTGATGTTTGTGATGGTTTTGATGTTTTTGCTGTTTTGGATGTTTTTGATGTTTTTGAGGTTTTTGATGTTTTTGGTGTTTTTGATGTTTTTGATGTTTTTGATGTTTTTGATGTTTTTGATGTTTTTGATGTTTTTGATGTTTTTGATGTCTTGATGTTTCTGGTGTTATTGGTGTTTTGTTTTTTTTTTTTGATGTTTCTGATTTTTTTTGATTTTTTTGTTGTATTTGATGTTTTTGTTGTATTTGATGTTTTTGATCTTTTTGACATTTTTGATGTTTTTGATGTTTTCGATGTTTTCGATGCATTTGATGTTTTTGATATTTGTTATGTTTTTGATATTTGTGATGTTTGTGATATTTTTGATGTCTTGATGTTATTGATTTTATTGACGTTTGTGATGGTTTTGATGTTTTTGCTGTTTTGGATGTTTTGGATGTTTTGGATATTTTTGATGTTTGTGATGTTTTTGTTGTTTTTGATGTTTTTGATGTTTTTGATATTTGTGATGTTTGTGATATTTTTGATGTCTTGATGTTTTTGATGTTATTGATTTTATTGATGTTTTTGATGTTTTTGATGTTTGTGATGGTTTTGATGTTTTTGCTGTTTTGGATATTTTGGATATTTTTGATGTGTTTGATGTTTGTGATATTTTTGATGTCTTGATGTTTTTGATGTTATTGATTTTATTGATGTTTTTGATGTTTTTGATGTTTGTGATAGTTTTGATGTTTTTGCTGTTTTGGATGTTTTTGATGTTTTTGATGTTTGTGATATTTTTGATGTCTTGATGTTTTTGATGTTATTGATTTTATTGAGGTTTTTATGTTTGTGATGATTTTGATGTTTTTGCTGTTTTGGATGTTTTGGATGTTTTTGATGTTTTTGATGTTTTTGATGTTTTTGATGTTTGTGATGTTTTAGATGTTTTTGGTGTTTTCGATGTTTGTGATGTTGTGATATTTTTGATGTTATGATGTTTTTGATGTTTTTGATGTTTTTTGATGTTTTTGATGTTTTTGATGTTTGTGATATTTTTGATGTCTTGATGTTTTTGATGTTACTGATTTTATTGATGTGTTTGATGTTTGTGATGTTTTAGATGTTTTTGGTGTTTTTGATGTTTTTGATGATTTTGATGTTTCTGATGTTTTTGATGTTTTTGATGTTTTTGATGTTTTTGATGTTTTTGATGTTTTTGATGTTTGTGATGTTTTTGATGTTTTGATGTTTTGATGTTTTTGATGTTTTTGATGTTTTTGATATTATTGATTTTATTGATGTTTTCGATGTTTTTGATGTTATTGATGTTCTCGATGTTTTTGAAGTTTTTGATGTTTTTGATGTTTTTGATGTTTTTGATGTTTTTGATGATTTTGATGTTTCTGATGTTTTTGATGTTTTTGATGTTTTTGATGTTTTTGATGTTTTTGATGTTTTTGATGTTTTTGATGTTTCGATGTTTTCGATGCATTTGATGTTTTTGATATTTTTGATGTTTTTGATATTTGTGATATTTGCGATGTTTTTGATGTTTTTGATGTTTTTGATGTTTTTGATGTTTTTGATGTTTTTGATATTTTTGATGTTTTTGATGTTTTTGATGTTTCGATGTTTTCGATGCATTTGATGTTTTTGATATTTTTGATGTTTTTGATATTTGTGATATTTGCGATGTTTTTGATGTTTTTGATGTTTTTGATGTTTTTGATGTTTTTGATGATTTTGATGTTTTTGATGTTTCGATGTTTTCGATGCATTTGATGTTTTTGATATTTTGATGTTTTTGATATTTGTGATATTTGCGATGTTTTTGATGTTTTTGATGTTTTTGATGTTTTTGATGTTTTTGATGTTTTTGATGTTTTTGATGTTTCTGATGTTTTTGATGTTTTTGATGTTTTTGATGTTTTTGATGTTTTTGATGTTTTTGATGATTTTGATGTTTTTGATGTTTTGTTTTTTTTTTTTTTTGATGTTTATATTTTTTTATTTTTTTTTGTTGTATTTGATGTTTTTGATGTTTGTGATGTTTTTGATGTCTTGATGTTTTTGATGTTATTGATGTATTGTTTTTTTTTTTTTTGATGTTTCTGATTTTTATTGATTTTTTTGTTGTAATTGATGTTTTTGATGTTTTTTGTTGTATTTGATGTTTTTGATCTTTTTGATGTTTTTGATGTTTTTGATGTTTTTGATATTTTTGATGTTTGTGATATTTTTGATCTCTTGATGTTTTTGTTATTGATTTTATTGATGTTTTTGATGTTTTTGATGTTTTTGCTATTTTGGATGTTTTGGATGTTGTTGATGTTTTTGATATTTTTGATGTTTTTGTTGTTTTTTATGTTTTTGATGTTTTTGATGTTTTTGATGTTTTTGATGTTTTTGATGTTTTTGATGTTTTTGATGTTTTTGATGTTTTTGATGTTTTTGATGTTTTTGATGTTTTTGATGTTTTGTTTTTTTTTTTTTTTGATGTTTATATTTTTTTTATTTTTTTGTTGTATTTGATGTTTTTGATGTTTGTGATGTTTTTGATGTTTTTGCTATTTTGGATGTTTTGGATGTTGTTGATGTTTTTGATATTTTTGATGTTTTTGTTGTTTTTTATGTTTTTGATGTTTTTGATGTTTTTGATTTTTTTGTTGTATTTGATGTTTTTGATGTTTTTGTTGTATTTGATGTTTTTGATGTTTTTGATATTTTTGATGTTTTTGATGTTTTTGATGTTTCGATGTTTTCGATGCATTTGATGTTTTTGATATTTTTGATGTTTTTGATATTTGTGATATTTGCGATGTTTTTGATGTTTTTGATGTTTTTGATGTTTTTGATGTTTTTGATGTTTTTGATGATTTTGATGTTTCTGATGTTTTTGATGTTTTTGATGTTTTTGATGTTTTTGATGTTTTTGATGTTTTTGATGTTTTTGATGATTTTGATGTTTTTGATGTTTTGTTTTTTTTTTTTTGATGTTTATATTTTTTTTTTATTTTTTTGTTGTATTTGATGTTTTTGATGTTTGTGATGTTTTTGATGTCTTGATGTTTTTGATGTTATTGATGTATTGTTTTTTTTTTTTTTGATGTTTCTGATTTTTATTGATTTTTTTGTTGTAATTGATGTTTTTGATGTTTTTTGTTGTATTTGATGTTTTTGATGTTTTTGATGTTTTTGATGTTTTTGATGTTTTTGATATTTTTGATGTTTGTGATATTTTTGATCTCTTGATGTTTTTGTTATTGATTTTATTGATGTTTTTGATGTTTTTGATGTTTTTGCTATTTTGGATGTTTTGGATGTTGTTGATGTTTTTGATATTTTTGATGTTTTTGTTGTTTTTTATGTTTTTGATGTTTTTGATGTTTTTGATGTTTTTGATGTTTTTGATGTTTTTGATGTTTTTGATGTTTTTGATGTTTTTGATGTTTTTGATGTTTTTGATGTTTTTGATGTTTTTGATGTTTTTCATGTTTTTCATGTTTTTCATGTTTTTCATGTTTTTGATGTTTTTGATGTTTTTGATGTTTTGATGTTTTTGATGTTTTTGATGTTTTGATGTTTTTGATGTTTTTGATGTTTTGATGTTTTGATGTTTTGATGTTTTTGATGTTTTTGATGTTTTTGATGTTTTTGATGTTTTTGATGTTTTTGATGTTTTTGATGTTTTTGATGTTTTTGATGTTTTTGATGTTTTTGATGTTTTTGATGTTTTTGATGTTTTGATGTTTTTGATGTTTTTAATGTTTTTGATATTTTTGATGTCTTGATGTTTTTGATGTTATTGATGTTTTGTTTTTTTTTTTATGTTTCTGTTTTTATTTTATTTTTTTGTTGTATGTGATGTTTTTGATGTTTATGATGTTATTGATGTTTTTGATGTTTTTGATGTTTTGATGTTATTGATGTTTTTAACGTTTTTGATGTTTTTGATGTTTTTGAAGTTTTTGAAGTTTTTGATGTTTTTGATGTTTTTGATGTTTGTGATGTTTTTGATGTTTTTGATGTTTTTGATGTTTTTGATGTTATTGATGTTTTTGATGTTTTTAATGTTTTCGATGTTTTTGATGTTTTTGATGTTTTTGATGTTTTTGATGCTTTTGATGTTTTTGATGTTCTTGATGTTTTTGATGTTTTTGATGTTTTTGATGTTTTTGATGTTTTTGATGTTTTTGATGTTTTTGATGTCTTGATGATTTTGATGTTATTGATGTTTTGTTTTTTGATGTTTCTGTTTTTTTTTTTTTTTTTGTTGTATTTGATGTTCTTGATGTTTGTGATGTTTTTGATGTCTTGATGTTTTTGATGTTATTGATGTTTTGTTTTTTTTTTGATGTTTCTGATTTTTTTTGATTTTTTTGTTATATTCGATGTTTTTGATGTTTTTGTTGTGTTAAATGTTTTTGATGTTTTTGATATTATTGATATTTTCGATGTTTTTGATGTTATTGATGTTTTTGAGGTTTTTGATATTTTTGATGTTTTTGATGTTTTTGGTATTTTTGATGTTTTTGATGTTTTTGATGTTTTTGATGTTTTTGGTATTTTTGATGTTTTTGATGTTTCTGATTTTTTTTGTTGTATTTGATGTTTTTGATGTTTTTGTTGTATTTGATTTTTTTGATCTTTTTGATGTTTTCGATGTTTTTGATGTTATGATGTTTTTGATGTTTTTGATGTTTGTGATGCTTTTGATGTTTTGATGTTTTGATGTTTTTGATGTTTTTGATGTTTTTGATATTATTGATTTTATTGATGTTTTCGATATTTTTGATGTTATTGATGTTCTTGATGTTTTTGAGGTTTTTTGATGTTCTGATTTTTTCGATTTTTTTGTTGTATTTGATGTTTTTGATGTTTTTGTTGTATTTGATGTTTTTGATCTTTTTGATATTTTTGATGTTTTTGATGTTTTTGATGTTTTTGATGTTTCGATGTTTTCGATGCATTTGATGTTTTTGATATTTTTGATGTTTTTGATATTTGTGATATTTGCGATGTTTTTGATGTTTTTGATGTTTTTGATATTTTTGATGTTTTTGATGTTTTTGATGTTTTTGATGTTTTTGATATTTTTGATGTTGTTGATGTTTTTGATGTTTTTGATGTTTTTGATGTTTTTGATGTTTTTGATGTTTTTGATGTTTTTGATGTTTTTCATGTTTTTGATGTTTTTGATGTTTTTGATGTTTTTGATGTTTTTGATATTTTTGATGTCTTGATGTTATTGATTTTATTGATGTTTTTGATGTTTTTGATGCTTTTGATGTTTTTGATGTTTTTGATGTTTGTTATGTTTTTGATGTTTTTGATGTTTTTGATGTTTTTGATGTTTTTGATGTCTTGATGATTTTGATGTTATTGATGTTATGTTTTTTTTTTTGATGTTTCTGTTTTTTTTTATTTTTTTGTTGTATTTGATGTTTGTGATGTTTTTGATGTCTTGATGTTTTTGATGTTATTGATGTTTTTTTTTTTTTTTTGATGTTTCTGATTTTTTTGATTTTTTTGTTGTATTTGATGTTTTTGATGTTTTTGTTGTATTTGATGTTTTTGATCTTTTTGATGTTTTTTATGTTTTTGATGTTTTTGATGTTTTTTATGTTTTTGATGTTTTTGAGGTTTTTGATGATTTTGATGTTTTTGATGATCGTGATATTTTTGATGTCTTGATGTTTTTGATGTTACTGATTTTATTGATGTTTTTGAAGTTTGTGATGGTTTTGATGCTTTTGCTGTTTTGGATGTTTTGGATGTTTTGGATGTTTTGGATGTTTTGCATGTTTTTGATGTTTTTAATGTTTTTGATGTTTTTGATGTTTTTGATGTTTTTGATGTTTGTGATATTTTTGATGTCTTGATGTTTTTGATGTTATTGATTTTTTTGATGTTTTTGATGTTTGTGATGGTTTTGATGTTATTGATGTTTTGGATGTTATGGATGTTTTTTATGTTTTTGATGTTTTTGATGTTTTTGATGTTTTTGATGTTTTTGATGTTTTGATGTTTTTGATGTTTTTGATGTTTTTGATGTTTTCGATGTTTTTGATGTTATTGATGTTTTTGATGTTCTTGAGGTTTTTGATGTTTTTGATGTTTTTGATGTTTTTGATGTTTTTGATGTCTTGATGTTTTTGATGTTATTGATGTTTTTGATGTTTTTGATGTTTTGATGTTATTGATGTTTTTAACGTTTTTGATGTTTTTGATGTTTTTGATGTTTTTGATGTTTTTGAAGTTTTTGAAGTTTTTGATGTTTTTGATGTTTTTGATGTTTGTGATGTTTTTGATGTTTTTGATGTTATTGATGTTTTTGATGTTTTTAATGTTTTCGATGTTTTTGATGTTTTTGATGTTTTTGATGTTTTTGATGCTTTTGATGTTTTTGATGTTCTTGATGTTTTTGATGTTTTTGATGTTTTTGATGTTTTTGATGTTTTTGATGTTTTTGATGTTTTTGATGTTTCTGATGTTTTTGATGTCTTGATGATTTTGATGTTATTGATGTTTTGTTTTTTTTTTTTGATGTTTCTGTTTTTTTTTTTTTTTTGTTGTATTTGATGTTTTTGATGTTTGTGATGTTTTTGATGTCTTGATGTTTTTGATGTTATTGATGTTTTGTTTTTTTTTTGATGTTTCTGATTTTTTTTATTTTTTTGTTATTTTCGATGTTTTTGATGTTTTTGTTGTGTTAAATGTTTTTGATGTTTTTGATATTATTGATGTTTTCGATGTTTTTGATGTTATTGATGTTTTTGAGGTTTTTGATATTTTTGATGTTTTTGATGTTTTTGGTATTTTTGATGTTTTTGATGTTTTTGATGTTTTTGATGTTTTTGATGTTTTTGGTATTTTTGATGTTTTTGATGTTTCTGATTTTTTTTGTTGTATTTGATGTTTTTGATGTTTTTGTTGTATTTGATGTTTTTGATCTTTTTGATGTTTTCGATGTTTTTGATGTTATGATGTTTTTGATGTTTTTGATGTTTGTGATGCTTTTGATGTTTTGATGTTTTGATGTTTTTGATGTTTTTGATGTTTTTGATATTATTGATTTTATTGATGTTTTCGGTATTTTTGATGTTATTGATGTTCTTGATGTTTTTGAGGTTTTTTGATGTTCTGATTTTTTTGATTTTTTTTGTTGTATTTGATGTTTTTGATGTTTTTGTTGTATTTGATGTTTTTGATCTTTTTGATATTTTTGATGTTTTTGATGTTTTTGATGTTTTTGATGTTTCGATGTTTTCGATGCATTTGATGTTTTTGATATTTTTGATGTTTTTGATATTTGTGATATTTGCGATGTTTTTGATGTTTTTGATGTTTTTGATGTTTTTGATGTTTTTGATATTTTTGATGTTTTTGATGTTTTTGATGTTTTTGATGTTTTTGATATTTTTGATGTTGTTGATGTTTTTGATGTTTTTGATGTTTTTGATGTTTTTGATGTTTTTGATGTTTTTGATGTTTTTGATGTTTTTCATGTTTTTGATGTTTTTGATGTTTTTGATGTTTTTGATGTTTTTGATATTTTTGATGTCTTGATGTTATTGATTTTATTGATGTTTTTGATGTTTTTGATGCTTTTGATGTTTTTGATGTTTTTGATGTTTGTTATGTTTTTGATGTTTTTGATGTTTTTGATGTTTTTGATGTTTTTGATGTTTTTGATGTCTTGATGATTTTGATGTTATTGATGTTATGTTTTTTTTTTTTGATGTTTCTGTTTTTTTTTATTTTTTTGTTGTATTTTATGTTTGTGATGTTTTTGATGTCTTGATGTTTTTGATGTTATTGATGTTTTGTTTTTTTTTTTGATGTTTCTGATTTTTTTTGATTTTTTTGTTGTATTTGATGTTTTTGATGTTTTTGTTGTATATGATGTTTTTGATCTTTTTGATGTTTTTAATGTTTTTTATGTTTTTGATGTTTTTTATGTTTTTGATGTTTTTGAGGTTTTTGATGATTTTGATGTTTTTGATGATTGTGATATTTTTGATGTCTTGATGTTTTTGATGTTACTGATTTTATTGATGTTTTTGAAGTTTGTGATGGTTTTGATGCTTTTGCTGTTTTGGATGTTTTGGATGTTTTGCATGTTTTTGATGTTTTTAATGTTTTTGATGTTTTTGATGTTTTTGATGTTTGTGATATTTTTGATGTCTTGATGTTTTTGATGTTATTGATTTTTTTGATGTTTTTGATGTTTGTGATGGTTTTGATGTTATTGATGTTTTGGATGTTATGGATGTTTTTGATGTTTTTGATGTTTTTGATGTTTTTGATGTTTTGATGTTTTTGATGTTTTTGATGTTTTTGATGTTTTCGATGTTTTTGATGTTATTGATGTTTTTGATGTTCTTGAGGTTTTTGATGTTTTTGATGTTTTTGATGTTTTTGATGTTTTTGATGTTTTTGATGTTTTTGATGTTTTTGATGTTTTTGATGTCTTGATGTTTTTGATGTTATTGATGTTTTTGATGTTATTGATGTTTTGTTTTCTTTTTTTTGATGTTTCTGATTTTTTTTGATTTTTTTGTTGTTTTTGATGTTTTGGATGTTTTCGATGTTTTCGATGCATTTGATGTTTTTGATATTTTTGATGTTTTTGATATTTGTGATGTTTGTGATATTTTTGATGTCTTGATGTTTTTGATGTTATTGATTTTATTGATGTTTTTGATGTTTGTGATGGTTTTGATGTTTTTGCTGTTTTGGATGTTTTGGATGTTTTTGATGTTTTTGATGTTTGTGATATTTTTGATGTCTCGATGTTTTTGATGTTATTGATTTTTTTGATGTTTTTTATGTTTGTGATAGTTTTGATGTTTTTGCTGTTTTGGATGTTTTTGATGTTTTTGATGATTTTGATGTTTTTGATGTTTTTGATGTTTTTGATGTTTTTGATGTTTTTGATGTTTTTGATGTTTTTGATGTTTTTGATGTTTTTGATGTTTGTGATATTTTCGATGTCTTGATGTTGTTGATGTTGTTGATGTTGTTGATGTTGTTGATGTTATTGATTTTATTGATGTTTGTGATGGTTTTGATGTTTTTGCTGTTTTGGATGTTTTGGATGTTTTTGATGTTTTTGATGTTTTTGAGGTTTTTGATGTTTTTGATGTTTTTGATGTTTTTGATGTTTTTGATGTTTTTGATGTTTTTGATGTTTTTGATGTTTTTGATGTTTTTGATGTTTTTGATGTTTTTGATGTTTTTGATGTTTTTGATGTTTTTGATGTTTTTGATGTTTTTGATGTTTTTGATGTTTTTGATGTTTGTGATGTTTTAGATGTTTTTGATGTTTTCGATGTTTTTGATGTTTTTGATGTTTTTGATGTTTTTGATGTTTTTGATGTTTTTGATGTTTGTTATGTTTTTGATGTTTTGATGTTTTTGATGTTTTTGATGTTTTCGATGTTTTTGATGTTTTTGATATTATTGATTTTATTGATGTTTTCGATGTTTTTGATGTTATTGATGTTTTTGATGTTTTTGATGTTTTTGATGTTTTTGATGTTTTTGATGTTTTTGACGTTTTTGGTGTTTTGATGTTTTTGATGTTTTTGATGTCTTGATGTTTCTGATGTTATTGATGTTTTGTTTTTTTTTTTTTGATATTTCTGATTTTTTTTGATTTTTTGTGTATTTGATGTTTTTGATGTTTTTGATCTTATTGATGTTTTTGATGTTTTCGATGTTTTCGATGCATTTGATGTTTTTGATATTTTTGATGTTTTTGATATTTGTGATATTTTTGATGTCTTGATGTTTTTGATTTTATTGATGTTTGTGATGGTTTTGATGTTTTTGCTGTTTTGGATGTTTTTGATGTTTTTGATGTTTTTGATGTTTTTGATGTTTTTGATGTTTTCGACGTTTTCGATGTTTTTGATGTTTTTGAAGTTTTTGATGTTTTTGATGTTTTTGATGTTTTTGATGTTTTTGATGTTTTTGATGTTTTTGATGTTTTTGATGTTTTTGATGTTTTTGATGTTATTGATGTTTTGTTTTTTTTTTTTTATGTTTCTGATTTTTATTGATTTTTTTGTTGTATTTGATGTTTTTGATGTATTTGATGTTATTGATGTTTTTGATGTTTTTGATGTTTTTGATGTTTTTGATGTTTTTGATGTTTTTGATGTTTTTGATGTTCTTGATGTTTTTGATGTTTTTGATGTTTTTGATGTTTTTGATGTTTGTGATATTTTTGATGTCTTGATGTTTTTGATGTTATTGATTTTATTGATGTTTTTGATGTTTGTGATGGTTTTGATGTTTTTGCTATTTTAGATGTTTTGGATGTTTTGGATGTTTTTGATGTTTTTGATGTTTTTGATGTTTTTGATGTTTTTGATGTTTTCGATGATTTTGATGTTTTTGATGTTTTTGATGTTTTTGATGTTTTTGATGTTTTTGATGTTTTTGATGTTTTTGATGTTTTTGATGTTTTTGATGTTTTTGATGTTTTTGATGTTTTCGATGTTTTTGATGTTTTTGATTTAGTTGTTGTTTTTGATGTTTTTGGTGTTTTTGATGTTTTTGATTTTTTTGTTGTTTTTGATGTTTTTGATGTTTTTGATGTCTTGATGATTTAGATGTTTTTTTTTTTTTGATGTTTCTGTTTTTTTTTTTTATTTTTTTGTTGTATTTGATGTTTTTGGTGTTTTTGATGTTTTTGATGTTTTTGATGTTTTTGATGTTTTTGATGTTTTTGATGTTTTTGATGTTTTTGATGTTTTTGATGTTTTTGATGTTTTTGATGTTTTTGATATTTTTGATGTTTTTGATGTTTTTGATGTTTTTGATGTTTTTGATGTTTTTGATGTTTTTGATGTTTTTGATGTTTTTGATGTTTTTGATGTTTTTAATGTTTTTGATGTGTTTGATGTTTTTGATGTTTATGATGTTTTTGATGTTTTTGATGTTTTTGATGTTTTTGATGTTATTGATGTTCTTGATGTTTTTGATGTTTTTAATGTTTTGATGTTATTGATGTTTTTGATGTTTTTGATGTTTTTGATGTTTTTTATGTTTTTAATGTTTTTAATGTTTTTGATGTTTTTGATGTTTTTGATGTTTTTGATGATTTTGATGTTTTTGATGTTTTTGATGTTTTTGGTGTTTTTGATGTTATTGATGTTTTTGATGTTTTTGATGTTTTTTGATGTTTTTGATGATTTTGATGTTTTTGATGTTTTTGATGTTTTTGATGTTTTTGATGTTTTTGATGTTTTTGATGTTTTTGATGTTTTTGATGTTTTTGATGTTTTTGATGTTTTTGATGTTTTTGATGTTTTTGATGTTTTTGATGTTTTTGATGTTTTTGATGTTTTTGATGTTTTTGATGTTTTTGATGTTTTTGATGTTTTTGATGTTTTTGATGTTTTTGATGTTTTTGATGTTATTGATGTTTTTGATGTTTTTGATGTTTTTAATGTTTTTGATGTTTTTTATGTTTTGCTGCTTTTAATGTTTTTGATGTTTTGCAGTTTTTAATGTTTTTGATGTTTTTGATGTTTTTAATGTCTTTGATGTTTTTGCTGTTTTTAATGTTTTTGATCTTTTTGATGTTTTCGATATTTTGTTTTTTTTTTTATTTTTTTGATGTTTTGTTGTTTTTTGATGTTTTTGATGTTTTTATGTTTTTTATGTTTATGATATTTTTGATGTTTTTGATGTTTTTGATGTTCTTGATGTTTTGCTGTTTTTAGTGTTTTTGATGTTTTTGATGTTTTCGATTTTTTTGATGTTTTGATTTTTTTGATGTTTTGATTTTTTTTTTTTTTTTATGTTTTTGATTTAATAACGTATTTGATGCTCTTAATGTTTTTGATGTTTTTGATGTTTTCGATGTTTTTGATGTTTTTGATGTTTTTGATGTTTTTGATGTTTTTGATGTTTTTGATGTTTTTGATGTTTTTGATGTTTTTGATGTTTTTGATGTTTTTGATGTTTTTGATGTTTTTGATGTTTTTGATGTTTTTGATGTTTTTGATGTTTTTGATGTTTTTGATGTTCTTGATGTTTTTGATGTTTTTGATGTTTTTGATGTATTTGATGTTTTGCTGTTTTTAATGTTTTTGATGATTTTGATGTTTTGCTGTTTTTTACATTTTTCATATTTTTTTATATTTTTGATGTTTTTGATGTTTTTAATGTTTTTGATATTTTGTTTTTTTTTATTTTTTTTATGTTTTTGTTGTTTTGTTGTTTTTTGATGTTTTTGATGTTTTTATGTTTTTTATGTTTATGATATTTTTGTTGTTTTTGTTGTTTTTGATGTTTTTGATGTTTTGCTGTTTTTAATGTTTTTGATGTTTTTGATGTTTTGCTGTTTTTAGTGTTTTTGATGTTTTTGATGTTTTCGATTTTTTTGATGTTTTGATTTTTTTGATGTTTTGATTTTTTTTTTTTTTTTATGTTTTTGATTTAATAACGTATTTGATGCTCTTAATGTTTTTGATGTTTTTGATGTTTTCGATGTTTTTGATGTTTTTGATGTTTTTGATGTTTTTGATGTTTTTGATGTTTTTGATGTTTTTGATGTTTTTGATGTTTTTGATGTTTTTGATGTTTTTGATGTTTTTGATGTTTTTGATGTTTTTGATGTTTTTGATGTTTTTGATGTTTTTGATGTTTTTGATGTTTTTGATGTTCTTGATGTTTTTGATGTTTTTGATGTTTTTGATGTTTTGCTGTTTTGCTGTTTTTAATGTTTTTGATGATTTTGATGTTTTGCTGTTTTTTACATTTTTCATATTTTTTTATATTTTTGATGTTTTTGATGTTTTTGATATTTTGATTTTTTTGATGTTTTGTTGTTTTTGATGTTTTTATGTTATTTATGTTTATTATGTTTGTGATGTTTTTAATGTTTTTTATATTTATGATGTTTCTGATGTTTTTGTTTTGCTGTTTTTAATGTTTTTGATGTTTTTGATGTTTTTGATGTTTTTGATGTTTATGATGTTTTTGATGTTTTTGGTGTTTTTGATGTTTTTGATGTTATTGATGTTTTTGATGTTTTCGATGTTTTCGATGTTTTTGATGTTTTTGATGTTTTTGATGTTTTTGATGTTTTTGATGGTGTTGAAGTTTTTGATGTTTTGCTGTTTTTAATGTTTTTGATGTTTTTGATGTTTTGCTGTTTTTAGTGTTTTTGATGTTTTTGATGTTTTTAATATTTTTGATGTTTTTGATGTTTTGATGTTTTTTAAATTTTTTGTTGTTTTTGAAATTTTTGATGTTTTTGATGTTTTTGATGTTTATGATGTTTTTGATGTTTTTATGTTATTTATGTTTATTATGTTTGTGATGTTTTTAATGTTTCTTATATTTATGATGTTTTTGATGTTTTTGTTTTGCTGTTTTTGATGTGTTTGATGTTTTTGATGTTTTTGATGTTTATGATGTTTTTGATGTTTTTGATGTCTTTGATGTTTTTGATGTTTTTGATGTTTTTGATGTTTTTGATGTTTTTGATGTTTTTGATGTGTTTGATGTTTTGATGTTATTGATGTTTTTGATGTTTTTGATGTTTTTGATGTTTTTGATGTTTTTGATGTTTTTGATGTTTTTGATGTTTTTGATGTTTTTGATGTTTTTGATGTTTTTAATGTTTTTAATGTTTTTGATGTTTTTGATGTTTTTGATGTTTTTGATGTTTTTGATGTTTTTGATGTTTTTGATGTTTTTGACGTTTTCGATGTTTTTGATGTTTTTGATGTTTTTGATGTTTTTGATGTTTTTGATGTTTTTGGTGTTTTTGATGTTTTTGATGTTTTTGATGTTTTGATGTTTTTGATGTTTTTGATGTTTTTGATGTTTTTGTTGTATTTGATGTTTTTATGTTTATGATGTTTTTTAATTTTTTTAATGTTTTTTAAATGTTTTTGATGTTTTCGATGTTTTTGATGTTTTATATGTTTTTGATGATTTTGATGTTTTGGATGTTTTTGATGTTTTCGATTTTTTTGATTTTTTGATTTTTTTGATGTTTTTTTTTTATGTTTTTGATGTTTTTGATTTAATAACGTATTTGATGTTTTTGATGTTCTTGATGTTTTTGATTTTCTTGATGTTTTTGATGTTTTTGATGTTTTTGATGTTTTTGATGTTTTTGATGTTTTTGATGTTTTGCTGTTTTTAATGTTTTTGATGTTTTTGATGTTTTGCTGTTTTTAATGTTTTTGATGTTTTTGATGTATTTGATGTTTTTATGTTTATGATGTTTATGATGTTTTTGATGTTTTCGATGTTTTTGATGTTTTTGATGTTTTTGATGTTTTTGATGTTTTTGATGTTTTTGGTGTTTTTGATGTTTTTGATGTTTTTTAAATTTTTTGTTGTTTTTGAAGTTTTTGATGTTTTTGATGTTTTTGATGTTTATGATGTTTTCGATGTTTTTATGTTATTTATGTTTATTATGTTTGTGATGTTTTTAATGTTTCTTATATTTATGATGTTTTTGATGTTTTTGTTTTGCTGTTTTTGATGTGTTTGATGTTTTTGATGTTTTTGATGTTTATGATGTTTTTGATGTTTTTGATGTCTTTGATGTTTTTGATGTTTTTGATGTTTTTGATGTTTTTGATGTTTTTGATGTTTTTGATGTTTTTGATGTGTTTGATGTTTTTGATGTTATTGATGTTTTTGATGTTTTTGATGTTTTTAATGTTTTTGATGTTATTGATGTTTTTGATGTTTTTGATGTTTTTGATGTTTTTGATGTTTTTAATGTTTTTAATGTTTTTGATGTTTTTGATGTTTTTGATGTTTTTGATGTTTTTGATGTTTTTGATGTTTTTGATGTTTTTGATGTTTTCGATGTTTTTGATGTTTTTGATGTTTTTGATGTTTTTGATGTTTTTGATGTTTTTGGTGTTTTTGATGTTTTTGATGTTTTTGATGTTTTGATGTTTTTGATGTTTTTGATGTTTTTGATGTTTTGCTGTTTTTAATGTTTTTGATGTTTTTGTTGTATTTGATGTTTTTATGTTTATGATGTTTTTTAATTTTTTTAATGTTTTTTAAATGTTTTTGATGTTTTCGATGTTTTTGATGTTTTATATGTTTTTGATGATTTTGATGTTTTGGATGTTTTTGATGTTTTCGATTTTTTTGATTTTTTGATTTTTTTGATGTTTTTTTTTTATGTTTTTGATGTTTTTGATTTAATAACGTATTTGATGTTTTTGATGTTCTTGATGTTTTTGATTTTCTTGATGTTTTTGATGTTTTTGATGTTTTTGATGTTTTTGATGTTTTTGATGTTTTTGATGTTTTGCTGTTTTTAATGTTTTTGATGTTTTTGATGTTATGCTGTTTTTTATATTTTTTTTATTTTTGATGTTTTTGATGTTTTTGATGTTTTCGATATTTTGATTTTTTTGATGTTTTGTTGTTTTTGATGTTTTGCTGTTTTTAATGTTTTTGATGTTTTTGATGTACTTGATGTTTTTATGTTTATGATGTTTATGATGTTTTTGATGTTTTGATATTTTTGATGTTTTTGATGTTTTTGAAGCTTTTGATGTTTTTGATGTTTTTGATGTTTTGCTGTTTTTAATGTTTTTGATGTTTTTGATGTTTTGCTGTTTTTAATGTTTTGATGTTTTTGATGTATTTGATGTTTTTATGTTTATGATGTTTATGATGTTTTTGATGTTTTGATACTTTTGATGTTTTCGATGTTTTTGAAGCTTTTGATGTTTTTGATGTTTTTAATGTTTTTAAATGTTTTTTTTAATGATTTTGATGTGTTCGATGTTCTTGATGTTTTTGATGATTTTGATGTTTTGGATGTTTTTGATGTTTTATATGTTTTTGATGTTCTCGATTTTTTGGATTTTTTGATGTTTTTTTTATGTTTTTGATTTAATAACGTATTTGATGTTTTTGATGATCTTTATGTTTTTGATGTTTTTAATGTTTTTAATGTTTTTGATGTTTTTGATGTTTTTGATGTTTTTGATGTTTTTGATGTTTTTGATGTTTTTGATGTTTTTGATGTTTTTGATGTTTTTGATGTTTTTGATGTTTTTGATGATTTTGATGTTTTTGATGTTTTTGATGTTTTGATGTTTTTGATGTTTTGATGTTTTTGATGTTTTTGATGTTTTTGATGTTTTTGATGTTTTTGATGTTTTTGATGTTTTTGATGTTTTTGATGTTTTTGATGTTTTTGATGTTTTTGATGTTTTTGATGTTTTTGATGTTTTTGATGTCTTTGATGTTTTTGATGTTTTTGATGTTTTTGATGTTTTTGATGTTTTTGATGTTTTTGATGTTTTTGATGTTTTTGATGTTTTTGATGTTTTTGATGTTTTTGATGTTTTTGATGTGTTTGATGTTTTTGATGTTTTTGATGTTTTTGATGTTTTTGGTGTTTTTAATGTTTTTGATGTTTTTGATGTTTTGCTGTTTTTAGTGTTTTTGATGTTTTTGATATTTTTAATATTTTTGATGTTTTTGATGTTTTGATGTTTTCGATGTTTTGTTGTTTTTGACGTTTTTGATGGTTTTTAAGTCTTTGATGTTATGTTGTTTTTGATGTGTTAGTTTGTGATGTGTTTGATGTTTTTGATGTTTTGTTGTTTTTGATGGTTTTGATGTTTTTGATGTTTTTGATGTTTTTGATGTTTTTGATGTTTTTGATGTTTTTGATGTTTTTGATGTGTTTGATGTTTTTGATGTTTTTGATGTTTTTGATGTTTTTGATGTTTTTGATGTTTTTGATGTTTTTGATGATTTTGATGTTTTTGATGTTTTTGATGTTTTTGATGTTTTTGATGTTTTTGATGTTTTTGATGTTTTTGATGTTTTTGATGCTTTTGATGTTTTTGATGTTTTTGATGTTTTTGATGTTTTTGATGTTTTTGATGTGTTTGATGTTTTTGATGTTTTTGATGTTTTTGATGTTTTTGATGTTTTTTATATTTCTACGTTTTGATGTTTTCTATGTTTCTGATGTTTTTGACGTTTAGATGTTTTGTTGTTTTTGAAGTTTTTGATTATTTTGATGATTTTGATGTATTTGATGTTTTTGATGTTTTTGATGTTTTGTTGTTTTTGATTTTTTGGATTGTTTTTATATTTTCGATGGTTTTGATGTTTTTGATGTCTTGATGTTTTGTTGTTTTTGATTATTTTGATGTTTTAGATGTATTTGGTGTTTTTATGTTTATGATGTTTTTAATGTTTTCAATGTTTTAAAAGTTTTGTTGTTTTTTATGTTTTTAATGTTTTTTAATTTTTTTAATGTTTTTGATGTTTTTGATGTTTTATATGTTTTTGATGATCTTGATGTTTTGTTGTTTTTGATGTTTTTGATGTTTTTGATGTTTTTGATGTTTTTAATGTTTTTAATGTTTTTGATGTTTTTGATGTTTTAATGCTTTTGATGCTTTTGATGTTTTTGATGTTTTTAATGTTTTTAATATTTTTGATGTTTTTGATGTTTTTGATGGTTTTTAAGTTTTTGATGTTTTGATGTTTTTGATGTTTTTGATGGTTTTTATATTTATGATGTTTTTGATGTCTTTGTTTCGCTGTTTTTAATGTTTTTAATGTGTTTGATGTTTTTGATGTTTTAGATGTTTTTGATGTTTTTGATGTTTTTGATGTTTTTGATGTTTTTGATGTTATTGATGTTTTTGATGTTTTTGATGTTTTTGATGTTTTTGATGTTTTTGATGTTATTGATGTTTTTGATGTTTTGATGTTTTTGATGTTTTTGATGTTTTTGATGTTTTGATGTTATTGATGTTTTTGATGTTTTTGATGTTTTTGATGTTTTTGATGTTTTTGATGTTTTTGATGTTTTTGATGTTTTTGATGTTTTTGATGTTTTTGATGTTTTTGGTGTTTTTGATGTTTTTGATGTTTTTGCTGTTTTTAATGTTTTTGATGTTTTTGATGTTTTGCTGTTTTTAGTGTTTTTAATGTTTTTGATGTTTTTAATATTTTTGATGTTTTTGATGTTTTGATGTTTTTTAAATTTTTTGTTGTTTTTGAAGTTTTTGATGTTTTTGATGTTTTTGATGTTTATGATGTTTTTGATGTTTTTATGTTATTTATGTTTATTATGTTTTTGATGTTTTTTATATTTATGATGTTTTTGATGTCTTTGTTTCGCTGTTTTTAATGTTTTTGATGTGTTTGATGTTTTTGATGTTTTTGATGTTTTTGATGTTTTTGATGTTATTGATGTTTTTGATGTTTTTGATGTTTTTGATATTTTTGATGTTTTTGATGTTTTTGGTGTTTTTGATGTTTTTGATGTTTTTGATGTTTTTGATGTTGTTGAAGTTTTTGATGTTTTGCTGTTTTTAATGTTTTTGATGTTTTTGATGTTTTACTGTTTTTGATTTTATTGATGTTTTTGATGTTTTTAATATTTTTGATGTTTTTGATGCTTTGATGTTTTTAATGTTTTATTGTTTTTGATGGTTTTTAAGTCTTTGATGTTACGTTGTTTTTGATGTGTTTGATGTTTTTGATATTTTTGATGTTTTTAATGTTTTTGATGTTTTTGATGTTTTTGATGTTTTTGATGTTTTTGATGTTTTTAATGTTTTTGATGTTTTTGATGTTTTGATGTTTTTGATGTTTTTGATGTTTTGCTGTTTTTAATGTTTTTGATGTTTTTAATGTTTTTAATATTTTTGATGTTTTTGATGTTTTTGATGTTTCTGATGTTTTGCTGTTTTTAATGTTTTTGATGTTTTGATGTTTTTGATGTTTTTGATATTTTTGATGTGTTTGATGTTTTTGATGTTTTTAGTGTTTTTAATGTTTTTGATGTTTTGATGTTTTTGATGTTTTGTTGTTTTTGATGTTTTTGATATTTTAAATGTTTTTGTTGTTTTTGATGTTTTTGATATTTTAAATGTTTTTGATGTTTTTGATGTTTTTGATGTTTTGATATTTTTGATGTTTTTGATGTTTTTGATGTTTTGCTGTTTTTAATATTTTTGATGTTTTTGATGTTTTTGATGTTTCTGATGTTTTGCTGTTTTTAATGTTTTTGATGTTTTGATGTTTTTGATGTTTTTGATATTTTTGATGTGTTTGATGTTTTTGATGTTTTTAGTGTTTTTAATGTTTTTGATGTTTTGATGTTTTTGATGTTTTGTTGTTTTTGATGTTTTTGATATTTTAAATGTTTTTGTTGTTTTTGATGTTTTTGATATTTTAAATGTTTTTGATGTATTGATGTTTTTGATGTTTTGTTGTTTTTGATGTTTTTGATGGTTTTTAAGTCTTTGATGTTATGTTGTTTTTGATGTGTTTGATGTTTTTGATGTTTTTAATGTTTTTAATGTTTATGATGTTTTTGATGTTTTTGATGTTTTTGATGTTTTTGATGCTTTTGATGTTTTTTATGTTTTTGATGTTTTTGATGATTTTGATGTTTTTGATGTTTTTGATATTTTCGATGTTTTTTGATGTTTTGATGTTTTTGATGTTTTGTTGTTTTTGATGTTTTATGTTATTTATGTTTATTATGTTTTTGATGTTTTTAATGTTTTTTATATTTATGATGTTTTTGATGTTTTTGTTTTGCTGTTTTTAATGTTTTTGATGTGTTTGATGTTTTTGATATTTTTGATGTTTTTGATTATTTTGATGTTTTTGATTTTTTGGATTGTTTTGATCTTTTCGATGGTTTTGATGTTTTTGATGTTTTTGATGTTTTTGATGTTTTTGATGTTTTTATGTTTATGATGTTTTTGATGTTTTGATGTTTTTGATGTTTTTGAAGCTTTTGATGTTTTGATTTTTTTGATGTTTTTTTTTTTATGTTTTTGATGTTTTTGATTTAATAACGTATTTGATGCTTTTAATGTTTTTGATGTTTTTGATGTTTTTGATTTTTTTGATGTTTCTGATGTTTTTGATGTTTTTGATGTTATTGATGTTATTGATGTTTTTGATGTTTTTGATGTTTTTGATGTTTTTGATGTTTTTGATGTTTTTGATGTTTTTGATGTTTTTGATGTTTTTGATGTTTTCGATGTTTTTGATGTTTTGATGTTTTGATGTTTTTGATGTTTTTGATGTTTTGTTGTTTTTGATGTTTTATGTTATTTATGTTTATTATGTTTTTGATGTTTTTAATGTTTTTTATATTTATGATGTTTTTGATGTTTTTGTTTTGCTGTTTTTAATGTTTTTGATGTGTTTGATGTTTTTGATATTTTTGATGTTTTTGATTATTTTGATGTTTTTGATTTTTTGGATTGTTTTGATGTTTTCGATGGTTTTGATGTTTTTGATGTTTTTGATGTTTTTATGTTTATGATGTTTTGATGTTTCATATGTTTTTGATGTTTTCGATTTTTTTGATGTTTTGATTTTTTTGATGTTTTTTTTTTTATGTTTTTGATTTAATAACGTATTTGATGCTTTTAATGTTTTTGATGTTTTTGATGTTTTTGATGTTTTTGATGTTTTTGATTTTTTTGATGTTTTTGATGTTTTGATGTTTTGTTGTTTTTGATGTTTTTGATGGTTTTTATGTCCTTGATGTTTTTAATATTTTTGATGTTTCTGATGTTTTGATGTTTTTGATGTTTTGTTGTTTTTGATGTTTTTGATGTTTTTGATGTTTTTGATGTTTTTAATGTTTTTGATGTTTTTGATGTTTTTGATGTTTTTGATGTTTTTGATGTTTTTGATGTTTTTGATGTTGTTGATGTTGTTGATGTTTTTGATGTTTTTGATGTTTTTGATGTTTTTGATGTTTTTGATGTTTTTGGTGTTTTTGATGTGTTTGATGTTTTTGATGTTTTTAATGTTTTTGATGTTGTTGATGTTGTTGATGTTTTTGATGTTTTTGATGTTTTTGATGTTTCTGATGTTTTTGATGTTTTTGATGTTTCTGATGTTTTTGATGTTTTTGATGTTTTTGATGTTTTTGGTGTTTTTGATGTTTTTGATGTTTTTGATGTTTTTGATGTTTTTGATGTTTTTGATGTTTTTGATGTTTTTGATGTTTTTGATGTTTTTGATGTTTTTGGTGTTTTTGATGTTTTTGATGTTTTTGATGTTTTTGATGTTTTTGATGTTTTTGATGTTTTTGATGTTTTTGATGTTTTTGATGTTTTTGATGTTTTTGATGTTTTTGATGTTTTTGATGTTTTTGATGTTTTTGATGTTTTTGATGTTTTTGATGTTTTTGATGTTTTTGATGTTTTTGATGTTTTTGATGTTTTTGATGTTGTTGATGTTGTTGATGTTTTTGATGTTTTTGATGTTTTTCATATTTCTACGTTTTGATGTTTTCTATGTTTTTGATGTTTTTGATGTTTAGATGTTTTGTTGTTTTTGATGTTTTTGATTATTTTGATGTTTTTGATGTTCTTGATGTTTTTGATTATTTTGATGTTTTTGATATTTTTGATGTTTTTGATGTTTTTGATGTTTTTGATGTTTTTGATGTTTTTGATGTATTTGATGTTTTTGATGTTTGTGATGTTTTTGATGTTTTGTTGTTTTTCATTTTATGGATTGTTTTGATGTTTTCGATGGTTTTGATGTTATTGATGTCTTGATGTTTTGTTGTTTTTGATGTTTTTGATTAGTTTGATGTTTTTGATGTATTTGATGTTTGTATGTTTATGATGTTCTTGATATTTTTGATGTTTTTGATGTTTTTATGTTTATGATGTTTTTGATGTTTTGATATTTTTGATGTTTTTGAAGCTTTTGATGTATTTGATGATTTTGATGTTTTGGATGTTTTTGATGTTTTATATGTTTTTGATGTTTTTGATGTTTTCGATTTTTTTGATGTTTTGATTTTTTGATGTTTTTGATTTAATAACGTATTTGACGCTTTTGATGTTTTTGCTGTTTTTCATCTATTGGATGTTCTTGGTGTTTTTGATGTTTTGCTGTTTTTAATGTTTTTGATGTTTTTGATGTTTTGCTGTTTTTTTGATGTTTTTGATGTTTTCGATATTTTGATTTTTTTGATGTTTTTGATGTTTTGTTGTTTTTGATGTTTTATGTTATTTATGTTTATTATGTTTTTGATGTTTTTTATATTTATGATGTTTTTGATGTTTTTGTTTTGCTGTTTTTAATGTTTTTGATGTGTTTGATGTTTTTGATATTTTTGATGTTTTTGATGTTTTTGATTATTTTGATGTTTTTGATTTTTTGGATTGTTTTGATGTTTTCGATGGTTTTGATGTTTTTGATGTCTTGATGTTTTGTTGTTTTTGATGTTTTTGATTATTTTGATGTTTTTGATGTTTTCGAGGTATTTGATGTTTTTGATGTTTGTGATGTTTTTGATGTTTTGTTGTTTTTGATTTTTTGGATTGTTTTGATGTTTTCGATGGTTTTGATGTTTTTGATGTCTTGATGTTTTGTTGTTTTTGATGTTTTTGATTAGTTTGATGTTTTTGATGTATTTGATGTTTTCATGTTTATGATGTTTTTGATGTTTTGATATTTTTGATGTTTTTGAAGCTTTTGATGTTTTTGATGTTTTTAATATTTTTGATGTTTCTGATGTTTTGATGTTTTTGATGTTTTGTTGTTTTTGATGTTTTTGATGGTTTTGATGTTTTGCTGTTTTTAATGTTTTTGATGTTTTTGATGTTTTGCTGTTTTTAGTGTTTTTGATGTTTTTGATGATTTGATGTTTTTTAAATTTTTTGTTGTTTTTGATGTTTTTGATGGTTTTTAAGTCTTTGATGTTATGTTGTTTTTGATGTTTTTGATGTTTTTGATGTTTTTGATGTTTTTGATGTTTTTGATGTTTTTGGTGTTTTTGATGTTTTTGATGTTTTTGATGTTTTTGATGTTTTGATGTTTTTGATGTTTTTGATGTTTTACTGTTTTTAATGTTTTTGATGTTTTTGATGAATTTGATGTTTTTATGTTTATGATGTTTTTTAATTTTTTTAATGTTTTTTTTAATGTTTTTGATGTTTTCGATGTTTTTGATGTTTTATATGTTTTTGATGATTTTGATGTTTTGGATGTTTTTGATGTTTTATATGTTTTTGATGTTTTCGATTTTTTTGATTTTTTGATTTTTTTTATGTTTTTTTTTATGTTTTTGATTTAATAACTTATTTGATGTTTTTGATGTTCTTGATGCTTTTGATGTTTTTGATGTTTTTGATGTTTTTGATGTTTTTGATGTTTTTGATGTTTTTGATGTTTTTGATGTTTTTGATTTAATAACGTATTTGATGTTTTTGATGTTTTTGATGTTTTTATGTTTTTGATGTTTTTGATGTTTTTGATGCTTTTGATGTTTTGCTGTTTTTTATGTTTTTGATGATTTTGATGTTTTGCTGTTTTTTACATTTTTTATATTTTTGATGTTTTTGATGTTTTTGATGTTTTCGATATTTTGATTTTTTTGATGTTTTGTTGTTTTTGAGGTTTTTATGTTATTTATGTTTATTATGTTTGTGATGTTTTTAATGTTTTTTATATTTATGATGTTTTTGATGTTTTTGTTTTGCTGTTTTTAATGTTTTTATGTGTTTGATGTTTTTGATGTTTTTGATGTTTTTGATTTAATAACGTATTTGATGTTTTTGATGATCTTGATGTTTTTGATGTTTTTGATGTTTTTGATGTTTTTGATGTTTTTGATGTTTTTGGTGTTTTTGATGTTTTTGATGTTTTTGATGTTGTTGAAGTTATTGATGTTTTGCAGTTTTTAATGTTTTTGATGTTTTTGATGTTTTGCTGTTTTTAGTGTTTTTGAAGTTTTTGATGTTTTTGATGTTTTTAATATTTTTGATGTTTTTGATGTTTTGATGTTTTTGATGTTTTGTTGTTTTTGATGTTTTTGATGGTTTTTAAGTCTTTGATGTTATGTTGTTTTTGATGTGTTTGATGTTTTTGATGTTTTGTTGTTTTTGATGGTTTTGATGTTTTTGATGATTTTGATGTTTTTGATGTTTTTAATGTTTTTGATGTTTTTGATGTTTTTGATGTTTTTGATGTTTTTGATGTTTTTGATTTTTTATATTTCTACGTTTTGATGTTTTCTATGTTTTTGATGTGTTTGACGTTTAGATGTTTTGTTGTTTTTGAAGTTTTTGATTATTTTGATGTTTTTGATGTTTTTGATGTATTTGATGTTTTCGATGTTTTTGATGTTTTGTTGTTTTTGATTTTTTGGATTGTTTTGATGTTATCGATGGTTTTGATGTTTTTGATGTCTTGATGTTTTGTTGTTTTTGATTATTTTGATGTTTTTGATGTATTTGGTGTTTTTATGTTTATGATGTTTTTAATGTTTTCAATTTTTAATGTTTTGTTGTTTTTTATGTTTTTAATGTTTTTTAATTTTTTTTGATGTTTTTGATGTTTTTGATATTGTTGAAGTTTTTGATGTTTTGCTGTTTTTAATGTTTTTGATGTTTTTGATGTTTTGCTGTTTTTAGTGTTTTTGATGTTTTTGATGTTTTTGATGTTTTTAATATTTTTGATGATTTTGATGTTTTGATGTTTTGTTGTTTTTGATGTTTTTGATGGTTTTTAAGTCTTTGATGTTATGTTGTTTTTGATGTGTTTGTTTGTGATGTGTTTGATGTTTTTGATGTTTTGTTGTTTTTGATGGTTTTGATGTTTTTGATGTTTTTGATGATTTTGATGTTTTTGATGTTTTTGATGTTTTTGATGTGTTTGATGTTTTGATGTTTTTGATGTTTTTAATGTTTTTAATGTTTTTGATGTTTTGATGTTTTTGATGTTTTTGATGTTTTGATGTTTTTGATGTTTTTGATGTTTTTGATGTTTTTGATGTTTTTGATGTTTTTGATGTTTTTGATGTTTTTGATGTTTTTGATGTTTTTGATGTTTTTGATGTTTTTGATGTTTTTGATGTTTTGATGTTTTTGATGTTTTTGATGTTTTTGATGTTTTTGATGTTTTGATGTTTTTGATGTTTTTGATGTTTTTGATGTTTTTGATGTTTTTGATGTTTTTGATGTTTTTGATGTTTTTGATGTTTTTGATGTTTTTGAAGTTTTTGAAGTTTTTGATGTTTTTGATGTTTTTGATGTTTCTGATGTTTTTGATGTTTTTGATGTTTTTGATGTTTTTGATGTTTTTTATATTTCTACGTTTTGATGTTTTCTATGTTTTTGATGTTTTTGACGTTTAGATGTTTTGTTGTTTTTGATTATTTTGATGTTTTTGATGTATTTGATGTTTTCGATGTTTTTGATGTTTTGTTGTTTTTGATTTTTTGGATTGTTTTGATGTTTTCGATGGTTTTGATGTTTTTGATGTTTTGTTGTTTTTGATTATTTTGATGTATTTGGTGTTTTTATGTTTATGATGTTTTTAATGTTTTCAATTTTTAATGTTTTGTTGTTTTTTATGTTTTTTAATTTTTTTAATGTTTTTTTTAATGTTTTTAATGTTTTTGATGTTTTATATGTTTTTGATGATCTTGATGTTTTGTTGTTTTTGATGTTTTTATGTTATTTATGTTTATTATGTTTTTGATGTTTTTAATGTTTTTTATATTTATGATGTTTTTGATGTCTTTGTTTCGCTGTTTTTAATGTTTTTGATGTTTTTGATGTTTTTGATGTTTTTTATGTTTTTGATGTTATTGATGTTTTTGATGTTTTTGATGTTTTTGATGTTTTTGATGTTTTTGGTGTTTTTGATGTTTTTGATGTTTTTGATGTTTTTGATGTTGTTGAAGTTTTTGATGTTTTGCTGTTTTTAATGTTTTTGATGTTTTTAATGTTTTGCTGTTTTTAGTGTTTTTGATGTTTTTGATGTTTTTAATATTTTTGATGTTTTTGATGCTTTGATGTTTTTAATGTTTTATTGTTTTTGATGGTTTTTAAGTCTTTGATGTTACGTTGATTTTGATGTGTTTGATGTTTTTGATATTTCTGATGTTTTTAATGTATTTAATGTTTTTGATGTTTTTGATGTTTTTAATGTTTTAATGTTTTTGATGTTTTTGATGTTTTTGATGTTTTGATGTTTTTGATGTTTTTGATGTTTTTGATATTTTGCTGTTTTTGATGTTTTTGATGTTTTGATGTTTTTGATGCTTTTGATGTTTTTGATGCTTTTGATGTTTTTGATGTTTTTGATGTTTTTGATGTTTTGATGTTTTTGATGTTTTGTTGTTTTTGATGTTTTTGATGGTTTTTAAGTCTTTGATGTTATGTTGTTTTTGATGTGTTTGATGTTTTTAATGTTTTTAACGTTTTTGATGTTTTTGATGTTTTAATGTTTTTGATGCTTTTGATGTTTTTGATGTTTTTGATGTTGTTGAAGTTTTTGATGTTTTTAGTGTTTTTGATGTTTTTGATGTTTTTGATGTTTTTGAAGTTTTTGATGTTTTTGATGTTTTTAAGTTTTTGATGTTTTTGACGTTTTTGATGTTTTTGATGTTTTGATGTTTTTGATGTTTTGTTGTTTTTGATGTTTTTGATGGTTTTTGATGTTTTTGATGTTTTTAATGTTTTTAATGTTTTCGATGTTTTTGATGTTTTGATGTTTATGATGTTTTTGATGTTTTTGATGTTTTTAATGTTTTTAATGTTTTTAATGTTTTCGATGATTTTGAAGTTTTGATGTTTATGATGTTTTGTTGTTTTTGAAGTTTTTAATGTTTTTAATATTTTTGATGTTTTTGATGTTTTTGATGTTTTTCATGTTTTTAATGTTTTTGATGTTTTTAATAGTTTTAATGTTTTTAATGTTATTGATGTTTTTGATGTTTTAATGTTTTTGATGCTTTTGATGTTTTTGATGCTTTTGATGTTTTTGACGTTTTTGATGTTTTTGATGTTTTGATGTTTTTGATGTTTTGTTGTTTTTGATGTTTTTGATGGTTTTTAAGTCTTTGATGTTATGTTGTTTTTGATGTGTTTGATGTTTTTAATGTTTTTGATGTTTTTAATAGTTTTAATGTTTTTAATGTTATTGATGTTTTTGATGTTTTAATATTTTTGATGCTTTTGATGTTTTTGATGTTTTTGATGTTTTTGATGTTTTTAATGTTTTTAATATTTTTGATGTTTTTGATGTTTTGATGTTTTTGATGTTTTTGATGCTTTGTTGTTTTTGATGTTTTTGATGGTTTTTAAGTTTTTGTTGTTGTTGAAGTTTTTGATGTTTTTGATGTTTTTAAGTTTTTGATGTTTTTAATGTTTTTGATGTTTTTGATGTTTTTGATGTTTTTGATGTTTTTGATGTTTTTGATGTTATTGATGTTTTTGATGTTTTTAATGTTTTTAATGTTTTTGATGTTATTGATGTTTTTGATGTTTTTGATGTTTTTGATGTTTTTGATGTTTTTGATGTTTTTGATGTTTTTGATGTTTTTGATGTTTTTGATGTTTTTGATGTTTTTGATGTTTTTGATGTTTTTGATGTTTTTGATCTTTTTGATGTTTTTGATGTGGTTGAAGTTTTTGATGTTTTGCTATTTTTAATGTTTTTAATGTTTTTGATGTTTTTGATGTTTTGCTGTTTTTAGTGTTTTTGATGTTTTTGATGTTTTTGATGTTTTTGATGTTTTTGATCTTTTTGATGTTTTTGATGTGGTTGAAGTTTTTGATGTTTTGCTGTTTTTAATGTTTTTGATGTTTTGCTGTTTTTAGTGTTTTTGATGTTTTTGATGTTTTTGATCTTTTTGATGTTTTTGATGTGGTTGAAGTTTTTGATGTTTTGCTGTTTTTAGTGTTTTTGATGTTTTTGATGTTTTTAATATTTTTGATGTTTTTGATGTTTTGATGTTTTTGATGTTTTATTGTTTTTGATGTTTTTGATGGTTTTTAAGTCTTTGATGTTATGTTGTTTTTGATGTGTTTGATGTTTTTATGTTTTTAATGTTATTGATGTTTTTGATGTTTTTAATGTTATTGATGTTTTTGATGTTTTTGATGTTTTTGATGTTTTTGATGTTTTTGATGTTTTTGATATTTTTGATGTGTTTGATGTTTTTGATAATTTGCTGTTTTTAATGTTTTTGATGTTTTTGATGTTTTTTATATTTATGATGTTTTTTATGTCTTTGTTTTGGTGTTTTTAATGTTTTTGATGTGTGTGATGTTTTTGATGTTTTTGATGTTTTTGATGTTTTTGATGTTATTGATGTTTTTGATGTTTTTGATGTTTTTGGTGTTTATGATGTTTTTGATGTTTTTGATGTTTTTAATGTTTTAGATGTTTTTGATTTTTTTGATGTTGTTGAAGTTTTTGATGTTTTTGATGTTTTTGATGTTTTTGATGTTTTTAATGTTTTTAATGTTTTCGATGTTTTTGATGTTTTGATGTTTATCATGTTTTGTTGTTTTTGATGTTTTTAATGTTTTTAATATTTTTGATGTTTTTGATGTTTTTAATGTTTTTAATATTTTTGATGTTTTTGATGTTTTTGATGTTTTGCTGTTTTTAATGTTTTTGATGTTTTTGATGTTTTGATGTTTTTGATGCTTTTGATGTTTTTGATGCTTTTGATGTTTTTGACGTTTTTGGTGTTTTTGATGTTTTGATGTTTTTGATGTTTTGTTGTTTTTGATGTTTTTGATGGTTTTTAAGTCTTTGATGTTATGTTGTTTTTGGTGTGTTTGATGTTTTTAATGTTTTTAATGTTTTTGATGTTTTTGATGTTTTTGATGTTTTAATGTTTTTGATGCTTTTGATGTTTTTGATGTTTTTCATGTTTTTAATATTTTTGATGTTTTTGATGTTTTTAATGTTTTGTTGTTTTTGATGTTTTTGATGGTTTTTGATGTTTTTGATGTTTTTGATGTTGTTGAAGTTTTTGATGTTTTTGATGTTTTTGATGTTTTTGATGTTTTGATGTTTTGACGTTTTTGATGTTATTGATGTTTTTAATGTTTTTAATATTTTTGATGTTTTTGATGTTTTTGATGCTTTTGAAGCTTTTGATGTTTTTGATGTTTTTAATGTTTTTAATATTTTTGATGTTTTTGATGTTTTTGATGTTTTTAATGTTTTTAATATTTTTGATGTTTTTGATGTTTTGATGTTTTTGATGTTTTGTTGTTTTTGATGTTTTTGATGGTTTTTAAGTCTTTGATGTTATGTTGTTTTTGATGTGTTTGATGTTTTTGATGTTTTTAATGTTTTTAACGTTATTGATGTTTTGATGTTTTTATGTTTTTGATGCTTTTGATGTTTTTGATGTTTTTGATGTTGTTGAAGTTTTTGATGTTTTTAGTGTTTTTGATGTTTTTGATGTTTTTGATGTTTTTGAAGTTTTTGATGTTTTTTGATGTTTTTAAGTTTTTGATGTTTTTGACGTTTTTGATGTTTTTGATGTTTTGATGTTTTTGATGTTTTGTTGTTTTTGATGTTTTTGATGGTTTTTGATGTTTTTGATGTTTTTAATGTTTTTAATGTTTTCGATGTTTTTGATGTTTTTGATGTTTTTAATGTTTTTAATGTTTTTAATGTTTTCGATGATTTTGAAGTTTTGATGTTTATGATGTTTTGTTGTTTTTGAAGTTTTTAATGTTTTTAATATTTTTGATGTTTTTGATGTTTTTGATGTTTTTCATGTTTTTAATGTTTTTGATGTTTTTAATAGTTTTAATGTTTTTAATGTTATTGATGTTTTCGATGTTTTAATGTTTTTGATGCTTTTGATGTTTTTGATGCTTTTGATGTTTTTGACGTTTTTGATGTTTTTTGATGTTTTGATGTTTTTGATGTTTTGTTGTTTTTTGATGTTTTTGATGGTTTTGATGTCTTTGATGTTATTTGTTTTGATGTTTTTGATGTGTTTGATGTTTTTAATGTTTTTGATGTTTTTAATAGTTTTAATGTTTTTAATGTTATTGATGTTTTTGATGTTTTAATATTTTTGATGCTTTTGATGTTTTTGATGTTTTTGATGTTTTTGATGTTTTTAATGTTTTTAATGTTTTTGATGTTTTTGATGTTTTGATGTTTTGATGTTTTTGATGTTTTTGTGTTTTTGATGTTTTTGATGGTTTTTGATGTTTTTGATGTTTTTGAAGTTTTTGATGTTTTGTGTTTTTGATGTTTTTGATGTTTTTGATGTTTTTGATGTTTTTGATGTTTTGATGTTTTTGATGTTTTGATGTTTTTGATGTTTTTGATGTTTTTGATGTTTTTGATGTTTTTGATGTTTTTAATGTTTTGATGTTTTTGATGTTTTTGATGTTTTTGATGTTTTGATGTTTTTGATGTTTTTGATGTTTTTGATGTTTTTGATGTTTTTGATGTTTTTGATGTTTTTGATGTTTTTGATGTTTTGTTTTTGATGTTTTTGATGTTTTTGATGTTTTTGATGTTTTGATGTTTTGATGTTTTTGATGTTTTTGATGTTTTTGATGTTTTTGATGTTTTTGATGTTTTTGATGTTTTTGATGTTTTTGATGTTTTTGATGTTTTTGATGTTTTTGATGTTTTTGATGTTTTTGATGTTTTTGATGTTTTGATGTTTTTGATGTTTTTGATGTTTTTGATGTTTTTGATGTTTTTGATGTTTTTGATGTTTTTGATGTTTTTAATGTTTTTTGATGTTTTGATGTTTTTGATGTTTTTGATGTTTTTGATGTTTTTGATGTTTTTGATGTTTTTGATGTTTTGATGTTTTTGATGTTTTGATGTTTTTGATGTTTTTTGATGTTTTTGATGTTTTTGATGTTTTGATGTTTTTGATGTTTTTGATGTTTTTGATGTTTTGATGTTTTTGATGTTTTTGATGTTTTTTTGATGTTTTTGATGTTTTTGATGTTTTTGATGTTTTTGATGTTTTGATGTTTTTGATGTTTTTGATGTTTTTGATGTTTTGATGTTTTTGATGTGTTGTTTTGATGTTTTTGATGTTTTTGATGTTTTTGATGTTTTTGATGTTTTTGATGTTTTTGATGTTTTTGATGTTTTTGATGTTTTTGATGTTTTTGATGTTTTTGATGTTTTGATGTTTTTGATGTTTTTGATGTTTTTGATGTTTTGATGTTTTTGATGTTTTTGATGTTTTTGATGTTTTTGATGTTTTTGATGTTTTTGATGTTTTGATGTTTTTGATGTTTTAGATGTTTTTGATGGTTTTGATGTTTTTGATGTTTTTGATGTTTTTGATGTTTTTGATGTTTTTGATGTTTTTGATGTTTTTGATGTTTTGATGTTTTGATGTTTTGAGTTTATCATGTTTTTGATGTTTTTGATGTTTTTAATGTTTTTAATGTTTTTGATGTTTTGATGTTTTTGATGTTTTTAATGTTTTTGATGTTTTTGATGTTTTTGATGTTTTTGATGTTTTGATGTTTTTGATGTTTTTGATGTTTTTGATGTTTTGATGTTTTTGATGTTTTTGATGTTTTTGATGTTTTTGATGTTTTTGATGTTTTTGATGTTTTTGATGTTTTTTGATGTTTTTGATGTTTTTGATGTTTTTGATGTTTTTGATGGTTTTTATGTCTTTGATGTTTTGTTGTTTTTGATGTTTTTGATGTTTTTGATGTTTTTGATATTTTTGATGTTTTTGATGTTTTTAATGTTTTGTTGTTTTTGATGTTTTTGATGGTTTTTGATGTTTTTGATGTTTTTGATGTTGTTGATGTTTTTGATGTTTTTGATGTTTTTGATGTTTTTGATGTTTTGATGTTTTGACGTTTTTGATGTTATTGATGTTTTTAATGTTTTTAATATTTTTGATGTTTTTGATGTTTTTGATGCTTTTGATGTTTTTGATGTTTTTGATGTTTTTGATGTTTTTGATATTTTTGATGTTTTTGATGTTTTTGATGTTTTGAATGTTTTTGATGTTTTTGATGTTTTTGATGTTTTGATGTTTTTGATGTTTTTTGTTGTTTTGATGTTTTTGATGTTTTTTAAGTTTTTTTTATGTTTTTGATGTTTTTGATGTTTTTGATGTTTTTGATGTTTTTGATGTTTTTGATGTTTTTGATGTTTTTGATGTTTTTGATGTTTTTGATGTTTTTGATGTTTTTGATGTTTTTGATGTTTTAATGTTTTTGATGTTTTTGATGTTTTTGATGTTTTTGATGTTTTTAATGTTTTTGATGTTTTTGATGTTTTTGATGTTTTTGATGTTTTTGATGTTTTTGATGTTTTTGATGTTTTTTAAGTTTTTTTTATGTTTTTGATGTTTTTGATGTTTTTGATGTTTTTGATGTTTTTGATGTTTTTGATGTTTTTGATGTTTTTGATGTTTTTGATGTTTTTGATGTTTTTGATGTTTTTGATGTTTTTGATGTTTTTGATGTTTTTGATGTTTTTGATGTTTTTGATGTTTTGATGTTTTTGATGTTTTGATAGTTTTTGATGTTTTTGATGTTTTTGATGTTTTGATGTTTTTGATGTTTTTGATGTTTTTGATGTTTTGATGTTTTTGATGTTTTTGATGTTTTTGATGTTTTTGATGTTTTGATGTTTTGATGTTTTTGATGTTTTTGATGTTTTTGATGTTTTTGATGTTTTTGATGTTTTGATGTTTTTGATGTTTTTGATGTTTTTGATGTTTTTGATGTTTTTGATGTTTTTGATGTTTTGATGTTTTTGATGTTTTTGATGTTTTTGATGTTTTGATGTTTTTGATGTTTTTGATGTTTTTGATGTTTTTGATGTTTTTGATGTTTTTGATGTTTTGATGTTTTTGATGTTTTGTTGTTTTTGATGTTTTTGATGTTTTTGATGTTTTGATGTTTTGATGTTTTTTGATGTTTTTGATGTTTTTGATGTTTTTGATGTTTTGATGTTTTTGATGTTTTTGATGTTTTTTGATGTTGTTTTTGATGTTTTTGATGTTTTTGATGTTTTTGATGTTTTGATGTTTTGATGTTTTTGATGTTTTTGATGTTTTGATGTTTTTGATGTTTTTGATGTTTTTGATGTTTTGATGTTTTTGATGTTTTTGATGTTTTTGATGTTTTTTGATGTTTTTGATGTTTTTGATGTTTTTGATGTTTTGATGTTTTTGATGTTTTGATGTTTTTGATGTTTTGATGTTTTTGATGTTTTTGATGTTTTTGATGTTTTTGATGTTTTTGATGTTTTTGATGTTTTTGATGTTTTTGATGTTTTTGATGTTTTGATGTTTTTTTGATGTTTTTGATGTTTTTGATGTTTTTGATGTTTTTGATGTTTTTGATGTTTTTGATGTTTTTGATGTTTTTGATGTTTTTGATGTTTTTGATGTTTTGATGTTTTTGATGTTTTTGATGTTTTTGATGTTTTTGATGTTTTTGATGTTTTGATGTTTTTGATGTTTTTGATGTTTTTGATGTTTTTGATGTTTTTGATGTTTTTGATGTTTTTGATGTTTTTGATGTTTTTGATGTTTTTGATGTTTTGATGTTTTTGATGTTTTTGATGTTTTTGATGTTTTTGATGTTTTTGATGTTTTGATGTTTTTGATGTTTTTGATGTTTTTGATGTTTTTGATGTTTTTGATGTTTTTGATGTTTTTGATGTTTTTTTGATGTTTTTGATGTTTTGATGTTTTTGATGTTTTTGATGTTTTTGATGTTTTTGATGTTTTTTGATGTTTTTGATGTTTTTGATGTTTTTGATGTTTTGATGTTTTTGATGCTTTTTTTGATGTTTTTGATGTTTTTGATGTTTTTGATGTTTTTGATGTTTTTGATGTTTTGATGTTTTGATGTTTTTGTTGTTTTTGATGTTTTTGATGTTTTTTAAGTTTTGATGTTTTTGATGTTTTTGATGTTTTTGATGTTTTTGATGTTTTGTTGTTTGATGTTTTTGATGTTTTGTTTTGATGTTTTAATGTTTTTGATGTTTTTGATGTTTTTATGTTTTTGATGTTTTTGATGTTTTTGATGTTTTTGATGTTTTGATGTTTTTGATGTTTTTGATGTTTTTGATGTTTTTGATGTTTTTTGATGTTTTTGATGTTTTTGATGTTTTTGATGTTTTGATGTTTTGATGTTTTGATGTTTTTGATGTTTTGATGTTTTTGATGTTTTTTGATGTTTTTGATGTTTTTGATGTTTTTGATGTTTTTGATGTTTTGATGTTTTTGATGTTTTTGATGTTTTTGATGTTTTTGATGTTTTTGATGTTTTTGATGTTTTTGATGTTTTTGATGTTTTTGATGTTTTTGATGTTTTTGATGTTTTGATGTTTTTGATGTTGTTGATGTTTTTGATGTTTTTGATGTTTTTGATGTTTTTGATGTTTTTGATGTTTTGAAATTTTTGATGTTTTTGATGTTTTGATGTTTTTGATGTTTTTGATGTTTTTGATGGTTTTTAAGTCTTTGATGTTTTGATGTTTTTTTGTTTTTGAAGTTTTTGATGTTTTTGATGTTTTTGATGGTTTTTAATGTTTTTGATGTTTTGATGTTTTTGATTGTTTTTGATGTTTTTGATGTTTTTGATGTTTTTGATGTTTTGATGTTTTTGATGTTTTTGATGTTTTTGATGTTTTTGATGTTTTTGATGTTTTTGATGTTTTTGATGTTTTTGATGTTTTTTTTGTTTTTGATGTTTTTGATGTTTTTGATGTTTTTGATGTTTTTGATGTTTTTGATGTTTTGATGTTTTGATGTTTTTGATGTTTTTGATGTTTTTGATGTTTTGATGTTTTTGATGTTTTTGATGTTTTTGATGTTTTTGATGTTTTTGATGTTTTTGATGTTTTTGATGTTTTTGATGTTTTTGATGTTTTTGATGTTTTTGATGTTTTTGATGTTTTTGATGTTTTTGATGTTTTTGATGTTTTTGATGTTTTGATGTTTTGATGTTTTTGATGTTTTTGATGTTTTTGATGTTTTGATGTTTTTGATGTTTTGATGTTTTTGATGTTTTGATGTTTTTGATGTTTTTGATGTTTTTTGATGTTTTTGATGTTTTTGATTTTTTGATGTTTTGATGTTTTTGATGTTTTTGATGTTGTTTTTGATGTTTTTGATGTTTTTGATGTTTTTGATGTTTTGATGTTTTATTGATTTTTGATGTTTTTGATGGTTTTAAGTCTTTGATGTTATGTTGTTTTTGATGTGTTTGATGTTTTTGATGTTTTTAATGTTTTTAATGTTATTGATGTTTTGATGTTTTTGATGTTTTTGATGTTTTTATGTTTTTGATGTTTTTGATGTTTTTGATGTTATGATGTTTTTGATGATGTTTTGATGTTTTGATGTTTGTTTTGATGTTTTTAATGTTTTTGATGTTTTTTGATGTTTTGATGTTTTTGATGTTTTTGATGTTTTGATGTTTTTGATGTTTTGATGTTTTTGATGTTTTGATGTTTTTAATGTTTTTGATGTTTTTGATGTTTTTGATGTTTTTGATGTTTTGATGTTTTTGATGTTTTTGATGGTTTTAAGTCTTTGATGTTTTGTTGTTTTTGATGTTTTTGATGTTTTTGATGTTTTTTGATGTTTTTGATGTTTTTGATGTTTTTGATGTTTTTGATGTTTTGATGTTTTTGATGTTTTTGATGCTTTTGATGTTTTTGATGTTTTGATGTTTTGATGTTTTTGATGTTTTTGATTGTTTTTTGATGTTTTTTGATGTTTTGATGTTTTTGATGTTTTGTTGTGTTTGATGGTTTTAATGTCTTTGATGTTATTTTGTTTTTGATGTGTTTGATGTTTTTAGTGTTTTTAATGTTTTTGATGTTTTTGATGTTTTTGTTGTTTTTGATGTTTTGATGTTTTAAATGTTTTTGATGTTTTGATGTTTTTGATGTTTTTGATGTTTTTGATGTTTTGCTGTTTTTAATGTTTTGGATGTTTTGATGTTTTTGATGTTTTTGATGCTTTTGATGTTTTTGATGTTTTTGATGTTTTTGATGTTTTTGATGTTTTTGATGTTTTTGATGGTTTTTAAGTTTTGAAGTTTTGATGTTTTTGATGTTTTTGATGTTGTTTGATGTTTTTTGATGTTTTTATGTTTTTACGTTTTGATGTTTCTATGTTTTTGATGTTTTGATGTTTTGTTTGTTTTTGAAGTTTTTGATGATTTTGATGTTTTTGATGTATTTGATGTTTTTGATGTTTTGATGTTTTTGTTGATTTTGATGTTTTGGATTATTTTGATATGTTTTGATGGTTTTGATGTCTTTGATGTCATGATGTTTTGTTGTTTTTGATGTTTTTGATTATTTTGATGTTTTTGAGTTATTTGATGTTTTTATGTCTATGATGTTTTTAATGTTTTGTTGTTTTTTATGTTTTTAGTGTTTTTAATGTTTTTGATGTTTTGATGTTTTTGATGTTTTGTTGTTTTTGATGTTTTTGATGTTTTTAATGTTTTTGATGTTTTTGATGTTTTTGATGTTTTGATGTTTTTGATGTTTTTGATGTTTTTGATGTTTTGATGTTTTTGATGTTTTTGATGTTTTGCTGTTTTTAATGTTTTTGATGTTTTTTGATATTTTGATGTTTTTGATGCTTTTGGTGTTTTTGATGCTTTTGATGTTTTTGATGTTTTTGATGTTTTTGATGTTTTTGATGGTTTTTAAGTTTTTAAGTTTTTGATGTTTTTGATGTTTTTGATGTTTTTGATGTTTTTGATGTTTTTGATGTTTTTGATGTTTTTTTTTTGATATTTCAACGTTTTGATGTTTCTATGTTTTTGATGTTTAGATGTTTTGTTGTTTTTGAAGTTTTTGATTATTTTGATGTTTTTGAGTTATTTGATGTTTTTATGTTTATGATGTTTTTAATGTTTTGTTGTTTTTTATGTTTTTGGTGTTTTTTAATTTTTTTAATGTTTTTGATGTTTTTGATGTTTTTGATGTTATTGATGTTTTTGATGTTTTTGATGTTTTTGATGTTTTTGATGTTTTGATGTTTTTGATGTTTTTGATGTTTTTGATGTTTTTGATGTTTTGATGTTTTGCTGTTTTTAATGTTTTTGATGTTTTTGATGTTTTTGATGTTTTTGATGCTTTTGATGTTTTTGATTTTTGATGCTTTTGATGTTTTTGATGTTTTTGATGTTTTTGATGGTTTTTACGTTTTTAAGTTTTTGATGTTTTGATGTTTTTGATGTTTTTGATGTTTTTGATGTTTTTGATGTTTTTGATGTTTTTGATGTTTTGATGTTTTTTTTGTATTTCAACGTTTTGATGTTTCTATGTTTTTGATGTTTAGATGTTTTGTTGTTTTTGAAGTTTTTGATTATTTTGATGTTTTTGATGTATTTGATGTTTTTGATGTTTTTGATGTTTTGTTGATTTTGATTTTTTGGATTATTTTGATATGTTCGATGGTTTTGATGTTTTTGATGTCATGATGTTTTGTTGTTTTTGATGTTTTTGATGATTTTGATGTTTTTGAGTTATTTGATGTTTTTGTGTCTATGATGTTTTTAATGTTTTGTTGTTTTTTATGTTTTTAGTGTTTTTTAATTTTTTTAATATTTTTTTAATCTTTTGATGTTTTCGATGTTTTTGATGTTATATATGTTTTTGATGATTTTGATGTTTTGTTGTTTTGATGTTTATATGTTGTTTATGTTTATTATGTTTTTGATGTTTTTAATGTTTTTATATTTATGATGTTTTTGATGTTTTTTTTTGCTGTTTTTAATGTTTTTAATGTGTTTGAAGTTTTTGTTGTTTTTGATGTTTTTGATGTTTTTGATGTTTTTGATGTTTTTGATGTTTGTGATGTTTGTGATGTTTTTGATGTTTTCAAAGTTTTTGATGTTTTGATGTTTTTGATGTTTTTGATGTTTTTGATGTTTTTATGATTTTGATGTTTTTGATGTTTTTGATGTTTTTAGTGTTTTTGATGTTATATATGTTTTTGATGATTTTGATGTTTTGTTGTTTTTGATGTTTTTATGTTATTTATGTTTATTATGTTTTTGATGTTTTTAATGTTTTTGATGTTTTTGATGTTTTTGATGTTTTTAGTGTTTTTGATGTTTTTGATGTTTTTAATATTTTTGATGTTTTTGATGTTTTTGATGTTTTTGATGTTTTTGATGTTTGTGATGTTTTTGATGTTTTTGATGTTTTTGATGTTTTTGATGTTTTTGATGTTTTTGATGTTTTTGATGTTTTTGAGTGTTTTTGATGTTTTTGATATTTTTAATATTTTTGATGTTTTTGATGTTTTTGATGTTTTTGATGTTTTTGATGTTTTTGATGTTTTTGATGTTTTTGATGTTTTTGATGTTTTTGATGTTTTTGATGTTTGTGATGTTTTTGATGTTTTTGATGTTTTTGATGTTTGTGATGTTTTTAATGTTTTTGATGTTTTTGATGTTTTTGATGTTTTTGATGTTTTTAGTGTTTTTGATGTTTTTGATGTTTTTAATATTTTTGATGTTTTTGATGTTTTTGATGTTTTTGATGTTTTTGATGTTTTTGATGTTTTTGATGTTTGTGATGTTTTTGATGTTTTTGATGTTTTTGATGTTTTTGATGTTTTTAGTGTTTTTGATGTTTTTGATATTTTTAATATTTTTGATGTTTTTGATGTTTTTGATGTTTTTGATGTTTTTGATGTTTTTGATGTTTTTGATGTTTTTGATGTTTTTGATGTTTTTGATGTTTGTGATGTTTTTGATGTTTTCGATGTTTTTGATGTTTTGATGTTTTTGATGTTTTTAGTGTTTTTGATGTTTTTGATGTTTTTAATATTTTTGATGTTTTTGATGTTTTTGATGTTTTTGATATTTTTGATGTTTTTGATGTTTTTGATGTTTTTGATGTTTTTGATGTTTTTGATGTTTGTGATGTTTTTGATGTTTTCGATGTTTTTGATGTTTTAATGTTTTTGATGTTTTGCTGTTTTTAATGTTTTTGATGTTTTTGATGTTTTGATGTTTTTGATGCTTTTGATGTTTTTAATGTTTTTGATGTTTTTGATGTTTTTGATGTTCTTGATGTTTTTGATGTCATGATGTTTTGTTGTTTTTGATGTTTTTGATTATTTTGATGTTTTTGAGTTATTTGATGTTTTTATGTTTATGATGTTTTTAATGTTTTGTTGTTTTTTATGTTTTTAGTGTTTTTTAATTTTTTTAATGTTTTTTTTAATGTTTTTGATGTTTTCGATGTTTTTGATGTTATATATGTTTTTGATGATTTTGATGTTTTGTTGTTTTTGATGTTCATATGTTATTTATGTTTATTATGTTTTTGATGTTTTTAATGTTTTTTATATTTATGATGTTTTTGATGTTTTTTTTTTTAGCTGTTTTTAATGTTTTTAATGTGTTTGATGTTTTTGTTGTTTTTGATGTTTTTGATGTTTTTGATGTTTTTGATGTTTTTGATGTTTTTGATGTTTTTGATGTTTTTGATGTTTTTGATGTTTGTGATGTTTTTGATGTTTTCAAAGTTTTTGATGTTTTGATGTTTTTGATGTTTTGATGTTTTTGATGTTTTTGATGTTTTTGATGTTTTGATGTTTTTGATGTTTTTATGATTTTGATGTTTTTGATGTTTTTGATGTTTTTAGTGTTTTGATGTTATATATGTTTTTGATGATGATTTTGATGTTTTGTTGTTTTTGATGTTTTTATGTTATTTATGTTTATTATGTTTTTGATGTTTTTAATGTTTTGATGTTTTGATGTTTTTGATGTTTTTAGTGTTTTTTGATGTTTTTGATGTTTTTAATATTTTTGATGTTTTTGATGTTTTGATGTTTTTGATGTTTTTGATGTTTGTGATGTTTTTTTTTGTTTTTGATGTTTTTGATGTTTTTGATGTTTTTAGTGTTTTTGATGTTTTTGATATTTTTAATATTTTTGATGTTTTTGATGTTTTTGATGTTTTTGATGTTTTTGATGTTTTTGATGTTTTTGATGTTTTTGATGTTTTTGATGTTTGTGATGTTTTTGATGTTTTCGATGTTTTTGATGTTTTGATGTTTTTGATGTTTTTAGTGTTTTTGATGTTTTTGATGTTTTTAATATTTTTGATGTTTTTGATGTTTTTGATGTTTTTGATGTTTTTGATGTTTTTGATGTTTGTGATGTTTTTGATGTTTTCGATGTTTTTGATGTTTTGATGTTTTTGATGTTTTGCTGTTTTTAATGTTTTTGATGTTTTTGATGTTTTGATGTTTTTGATGCTTTTGATGTTTTTAATGTTTTTGATGTTTTTGATGTTTTTGATGTTTTTGATGTTTTGATGTTTTTGATGTTTTGTTGTTTTTGATGGTTTTTAAGTCTTTGATGTTATGTTGTTTTTGATGTGTTTGATATTTTTGATGTTTTTAATGTTTTGTTGTTTTTGATGTTTTTAATGTTTTTAATATTTTTGATGTTTTTGATGTTTTTGATGCTTTTGATGTTTTTGATGTTTTTAATGTTTTTAATGTTTTTAATGTTTTTAATATTTTTGGTGTTTTAGATGTTTTGCTGTTTTTAATGTTTTTGATGTTTTTGATGTTTTGATGTTTTTGATGCTTTTGATGTTTTTCATGCTTTTGATGTTTTTGATGTTTTGATGTTTTTGATGTTTTGTTGTTTTTGATGTTTTTGATGGTTTTTAAGTCTTTGATGTTATGTTGTTTTTGATGTGTTTGATGTTTTTGAAGATTTTGATGTTTTTAATGTTTTTAATGTTTTTTATGTTTTGATGTTTTTGATGCTTTTGATGTTTTTGATGTTTTTAATGTTTTTAATATTTTTGATGTTTTTGATGTTTTGATGTTTTTAATGTTTTGTTGTTTTTGATGTTTTTGATGGTTTTTAAGTCTTTGATGTTATGTTGTTTTTGATGTTTTTGATGTGTTTGATGTTTTTGATGTTTTTGATGTTTTTAATGTTTTTGATGTTTTGATGTTTTTGATGCTTTTGATGTTTTTGATGTTTTTGATGTTTTTGATGTTTTTGATGTTTTTAAAGTTTTTGATGCTTTGATGTTTTTGATGTTTTGATGTTTTTGATGTTTTGTTGTTTTTGATGTTTTTGAGGGTTTTTAAGTCTTTGATGTTATGTTGTTTTTGGTGTGTTTGATGTTTTTGATGTTTTTGATGTTATTGATGTTTTTTATGTTTTTGATGCTTTTGATGTTTTTGATGTTTTTAATGTTTTTAATGTTTTTAATGTTTTTAATGTTTTTAATGTTTTTAATGTTTTTAATGTTTTTAATATTTTTGATGTTTTAGATGTTTTGCTGTTTTTAATGTTTTTGATGTTTTTGATGTTTTGATGTTTTTGATGCTTTTGATGTTTTTCATGCTTTTGATGTTTTTGATGTTTTTGATGTTTTGTTGTTTTTGATGTTTTTGATGGTTTTTAAGTCTTTGATGTTATGTTGTTTTTGATGTGTTTGATGTTTTTGAAGATTTTGATGTTTTTAATGTTTTTGATGTTTTTTATGTTTTGATGTTTTTGATGCTTTTGATGTTCTTGATGTTTTTAATGTTTTTAATATTTTTGATGTTTTTGATGTTTTGATGTTTTTAATGTTTTGTTGTTTTTGATGTTTTTGATGGTTTTTAAGTCTTTGATGTTATGTTGTTTTTGATGTGTTTGATGTTTTTGATGTTTTTGATGTTTTTGATGTTTTGATGTTTTTGATGCTTTTGATGTTTTTCATGTTTTTGATGTTTTTGATGTTTTTGATGTTTTTGAGGTTTTTGATATTTTTGATGTTTTTGATGTTTTTGATGTTTTTGATATTTTTGATGTTTTTGATGTTTTTGATGTTTTTAAAGTTTTTGATGTTTTGATATTTTTGATGTTTTTGATGTTGTTGATGTTTTTGATGTTTTTGACGTTTTTGATGTTTTTGATGTTTTTGATGTTTTTGATGTTTTTGAAGTTTTTGATGTTTTGATGTTTTTGATGATTTGATGTTTTTGATGTTTTGTTGTTTTTGATGTTTTTGAGGGTTTTTAAGTCTTTGATGTTATGTTGTTTTTGGTGTGTTTGATGTTTTTGATGTTTTTGATGTTATTGATGTTTTTGATGTTTTTGAGGGTTTTTAAGTCTTTGATGTTATGTTGTTTTTGGTGTGTTTGATGTTTTTGATGTTATTGATGTTTTTGATGTTTTTGATGTTTTTGATGTTTTTGATGTTTTGATGTTTTGATGTTTTTGATGTTTTTGATGTGTTTGATGTTTTTGATGTTTTTGATGTTTTTGATGTTTTTGATGTTTTTGATGTTTTTGATGTTTTGATGTTATTGATGTTTTTGATGTTTTTGATGTTTTTGATGTTTTTGATGTTTTTGATGTTTTTGATGTTTTTGATGTTTTTGATGTTTTGATGTTTTTGATGTTATTGATGTTTTTGATGTTTTTGATGTTTTTGATGTTTTTGATGTTTTTGATGTTTTGATGTTTTTGATGTTTTTGATATTTTTGATGTTTTTGATGTTTTTGATGTTTTTGATGTTTTTGATGTTTTTGATGTTTTTTGATGTTTTTGATGTTTTTGATATTGTTGATGTTGTTGATGTTTTTGATGTTTTTAATGTTTTTTATATTTCTACGTTTTGATGTTTTTTATATTTCTACGTTTTGATGTTTTTTATATTACTACGTTTTGATGTCTTCTATGTTTTTGATGTTTAGATGTTTTGTTGTTTTTGATGTTTTTGATGTTTTTGATGTTTTTGATGTATTTGATGTTTTTGATGTTTTTGATGTTTTTATGTTTATGATGTTTATGATGTTTTTGATGTTTTTGAAGCTTTTGATGTTTTTGATGTTTTTGATGTTTTTGATGTTTTTAATGTTTTCAATGTTTTTAATGTTTTGATATTTTGTTGTTTTTTATGTTTTTAATGTTTTTTAATTTTTTTTATGTTTTTTTTAATGTTTTTGATGTTTTCGATGTTTTATATGTTTTTGATGATTTTGTTGTTTTGGATGTTTTTGATGTTTTATATGTTTTTGATGTTTTTTATGTTTATGATGTTTTTGATGTTTTCGATATTTTGATTTTTTTGATGTTTTTGATTTAATAACGTATTTTATGCTTTTAATAATTTTGAGGTTTTTATGTGTTGATGTTTCTGATGATTTTAATATTTTTGATGTTTTTGATGATTTGATGTTTTTGATGTTTTGTTGTTTTTGATGTTTTTGAGGGTTTTTAAATCTTTGATGTTATGTTGTTTTTGGTGATGTTTTTGATGTTTTTGATGTTATTGATGTTTTTGATGTTTTTGATGTTGTTGATGTTTTTGATGTTTTTGATGTTTTTGATGTTTTTGAGGGTTTTTAAATCTTTGATGTTATGTTGTTTTTGGTGATGTTTTTGATGTTTTTGATGTTTTTGATGTTTTTGATGTTTTTGATGTTGTTGATGTTTTTGATGTTTTTGATGTTTTTGATGTTTTTGATGTTTTTGATGTTTTTGATGTTTTTGAAGTTTTTGATGTTTTGATGTTTTTGATGTTTTGATGTTTTTGATGTTTTGTTGTTTTTGATGTTTTTGAGGGTTTTTTAGTCTTTGATGTTATGTTGTTTTTGGTGTGTTTGATGTTTTTGATGTTTTTGATGTTATTGATTTTTTTGATGTTTTTGATGTTTTTGATATTTTTGATGTTTTTGATGTTTTTGATGTTTTTGATATTTTTGTTGTTTTTGATGTTTTTGATGTTTTTGATGTTTTTGATGTGTTTGATGTTTTTGATGTTTTTGATGTTTTTAATGTTTTTGATGTTTTGATGTTTTTGATGCTTTTGATGTTTTTAATGTTTTCAATGTTTTTAATGTTTTGATATTTTGTTGTTTTTTATGTTTTTAATGTTTTTTAATTTTTTTAATGTTTTTTTTAATGTTTTTGATGTTTTCGATGTTTTATATGTTTTTGATGATTTTGATGTTTTTGATGTTTTTAATGTTTTTTATGTTTATGATGTTTTTGATGTTATTGATGTTTTTGAACTTTTTGATGTTTTCGATATTTTGATTTTTTTGATGTTTTGTTGTTTTTATGTAATTTATGTTTATTATGTTTTTGATGTTGCTAATGTTTTTTATATTTATGATGTTTTTGGTGTTTTTCGATATTTTGATTTTTTTGATGTTTTTGATATTTTTGATATTTTTGATATTTTTGATGTTTTTGATGTTTTTGATGTTTTTGATGTTTTTGATGTTTTTGATGTTTTTGATGTTTTTGATGTTTTTGATGTTTTTGATGTTTTTGATGTTTTTGATGTTTTCGATATTTTGATTTTTTTATGTTTTGTTGTTTTTGATGTTTTTATGTAATTTATGTTTATTATGTCTTTGATGTTTTTAATGTTTTTGATGTTTTGTTGTTTTTGATTTTTTGGATTGTTTTGTTGTTTTCGATGGTTTTGATGTTTTTGATGTCTTGATGTTTTGTTGATTTTGATGTTTTTGATGTTTTTGATGATTTCGATATTTTGATTTTTTTGATGTTTTTGATATTGTTGATGTTGTTGATGTATTTGATGTTTTTGATGTTTTTGATGTTTTTGATGTTTTGTTGTTTTTGATTTTTTGGATTGTTTTGTTGTTTTCGATGGTTTTGATGTTTTTGATGTCTTGATGTTTTGTTGTTTTTGATGTCTTTGATTATTTTGATGTTTTTGATGTATTTGATGTTTTTATGTTTATGATGTTTATGATGTTTTTGATGTTTTGATATTTTTGACGTTTTTGATGTTTTTGAAGCTTTTGATGTTTTTGATGTTTTTAATGTTTTTGATGTTTTTAATGTTTTTAATGTTTTGTTATTTTGTTGTTTTTTATGTTTTTAATGTTTTTTAATTTTTTTAATGTTTTTGATGTTTTCGATGTTTTTGATATTTTGTATGTTTTTGATGATTTTGTTGTTTTGGATGTTTTTGATGTTTTATATGTTTTTGATGTTTTTTATGTTTATGATGTTTTTGATGTTATTGATGTTTTTGATGTTTTTGATCTTTTTGATGTTTTCGATATTTTGATTTTTTGGATGTTTTGTTGTTTTTGATGTTTTTATGTAATTTATGTTTATTATGTTTTTGATGTTTTTAATGTTTTTTATATTTATGATGTTTTTGATGTTTTCGATATTTTGATTTTTTTGATGTTTTTGAGGTTTTTGATGTTTTCGATGTTTTTGATGCTTTTGATGTTTTTGATATTTTTGATGTTTTTGATGTTATTGATGTTTTTGATCTTTTTGATGTTTTCGATATTTTGACTTTTTTGATGTTTTGTTGTTTTTATGTAATTTATGTGTTTGATGTTTTTAATGTTTTTTGTATTTATGATGTTTTTGATGTTTTCGATATTTTGATTTTTTTGATGTTTTTTATGTTTTTTTTTTTTATGTTTTTGATGTTTTTGATTTAATAACGTATTTGATGCTTTTAATAATTTTGAGGTTTTTATGTGTTGAAGTTTCTGATGATTTTAATGTCTTAAATGTATTTCATGTTTATGATGTTTTTGATGTTTTTGATGTTTTCGATATTTTGATTTTTTTGATGTTTTGTGGTTTTTGATGTTTTTATGTAATTTATGTTTATTATGTTTTTGATGTTTTTAATGTTTTCTATATTTATGATGTTTTTGATCTTTTTGATGTTTTCGATATTTTGATTTTTTTGATGTTTTGTTGTTTTTGATGTTTTTATGTAATTTATGTTTTTTTATGATTTTGATGTTTTTAATGTTTTTTATATTTATGATATTTTTGATGAATTCGATATTTTGATTTTTTTGATGTTTTTGATGTTTTGATATTTTGCTGTTTATGATGTTTTTGATGTTTTTGATGTTATTGATGTTATTGATGTTTTTGATGTTTTTGATGTTTTTGATGTTTTTGATGTTTTTGATGTATTTGATGTTTTTTATGTTCATGATGTTTATGATGTTTTTGATATTTTTGATCTTTTTGAAGTTTTTGATGTTTTTGATGTTTTTGAGGTTTTTGATGTTTTTGATGTTTTTTATGTTCTTGATGTTTTTGATGTTTTTGATGTTATTGATGTTTTTTATGTTTTTGATGTTTTTGATGTTTTTGATGTTTTTGATGTTTTTGATGTTTTTGATGTTTTTGTTGTTGTTGAAGTTTTTGATGTTTTGCTGATTTTAATGTTTTTAATGTTTTTGATGTTTTTGATGTTTTGCTGTTTTTAGTGTTTTTGATGTTTTTAATATTTTTGATGTTTTTGATGTTTTGATGTTTTTGATGTTTTATTGTTTTTGATGTTTTTGATGGTTTTAAGTCTTTGATGTTATGTTGTTTTTGATGTGTTTGATGTTTTTGATGTTTTTTATGTTTTTAATGTTATTGATGTTTTGATGTTTTTGATGTTTTTGATGTTTTTGATGTTTTTAATGTTTTTGATGTTTTTGATGTTTTTGATATTTTTTATATTTATGATGTTTTGATGTCTTTGTTTTGCTGTTTTTAATGTTTTTGATGTGTGTGATGTTTTGATGTTTTTGATGTTTTTGATGTTATTGATGTTATTGATGTTATTGATGTTTTGATGTTTTGATGTTTTTGATGTTTTTGATGTTTTTGATGTTTTTGATGTTTTTGATGTTTTTGATGTTTTTGATGTTTTTGATGTTTTTGATGTTTTTGATGTTTTTGATGTTTTTGATGTTTTTGATGTTTTTGGTGCTTATGATGTTTTTGATGTTTTTGATGCTTTGATGTTTTTGATGCTTTTGATGGTTTTGATGTTTTTGATGTTTTTGATGTTTTGATGTTTTTGATGTTTTGTTGTTTTTGATGTTTTTGATGGTTTTTAATGTTTTTGATGTTTTTAATGTTTTTGATGTTTTTGATGTTTTTGATATTTTTTATATTTATGATGTTTTTGATGTCTTTGTTTTGCTGTTTTTAATGTTTTTGATGTGTGTGATGTTTTTGATGATTTTGATGTTTTTGATGTTATTGATGTTATTGATGTTTTTGATGTTTTTGATGTTTTTGATGTTTTTGATGTTTTTTGATGTTTTCGATGTTTTTGATGTTTTTGATGTTTTGATGTTTTTGATGTTTTGATGTTTTTGATGTTTTTGATGTTTTTGATGTTTTGATATTTTTGATGTTTTGATGTTTTTGATGTTTTTGATGTTTTTGATGTTTTTGATGTTTTTGATGTTTTTGGTGTTTATGATGTTTTTGATGTTTTTAATGTTTTTAATGTTTTCGATGTTTTTGATGTTTTGATGTTTATGATGTTTTGTTGTTTTTGATGTTTTTAATGTTTTTTATATTTTTGATGTTTTTGATGTTTTTGATGCTTTTGATGTTTTTGATGTTTTTAATGTTTTTAATATTTTTGATGTTTTTGATGTTTTTGATGTTTTTGATGTTTTGATGTTTTTGATGCTTTTGATGTTTTTGATGCTTTTGATGTTTTTGACGTTTTTGATGTTTTTGATGTTTTGATGTTTTTGATGTTTTGTTGTTTTTGATGTTTTTGATGGTTTTTAAGTCTTTGATGTTATGTTGTTTTTGATGTGTTTGATGTTTTGATGTTTATAATGTTTTTAATGTTTTTGATGTTTTGATGTTTTAATGATTTTGATGCTTTTGATGTTTTTGATGTTTTTAATGTTTTTAATATTTTTGATGTTTTTGATGTTTTGATGTTTTGATGTTTTTGATGTTTTGTTGTTTTTGATGTTTTTGATGTTTTTGATGGTTTTTAAGTTTTTGTTGTTGTTGAAGTTTTTGATGTTTTGCTGTTTTTAATGTTTTGCTGTTTTTAGTGTTTTTGATGTTTTTGATGTTTTTGATGTTTTTGATGTTTTTGATGTTGTTGAAGTTTTTGATGTTTTGATGATTTTGATGCTTTTGATGTTTTTGATGCTTTTGATGTTTTTGACGTTTTTGACGTTTTTGATGTTTTTGATGTTTTGATGTTTTTGATGTTTTGTTGTTTTTGATGTTTTTGATGGTTTTTAAGTCTTTGATGTTATGTTGTTTTTGATGTGTTTGATGTTTTTGATGTTTTTGATGTTTTTGATGTTTTTAATGTTTTTAATGTTATTGATGTTTTTGATGTTTTAATGTTTTTGATGCTTTTGATGTTTTTGATGTTTTTAATGTTTTTAATATTTTTGATGTTTTTGATGTTTTGATGTTTTTGATGTTTTGTTGTTTTTGATGGTTTTTAAGTTTTTGATGTTTTTGTTGTTGTTGAAGTTTTTGATGTTTTGCTGTTTTTAATGTTTTTGATGTTTTTGATGTTTTGCTGTTTTTAGTGTTTTTGATGTTTTTGATGTTTTTGATGTTTATGATGTTTTTTATGTCTTTGTTTTGCTGTTTTTAATGTTTTTGATGTTTTTGATGTTTTTGATGTTTTTGATGTTTTTGATGTTTTTGATGTTTTTGATGTTTTTGGTGTTTATGATGTTTTTGATGTTTTTGATGTTTTTGATGTTTTTGATGTTTTTGATGTTTTTGATGTTTTTGGTGTTTATGATGTTTTTGATGTTTTTGATGTTTTTGATGTTTTTGATGTTTTTGATGTTTTTGATGTTGTTGATGTTTTTGATGTTTTTGATGTTTTTGATGTTTTTGATGTTTTTGATGTTTTTGATGTTTTTGATGTTTTTGATGTTTTTGATGTTTTTGATGTTTTTGATGTTTTTGATGTTTTTGATGTTTTTGATGTTTTTGATGTTTTTGATGTTTTTGATGTTTTTGATGTTTTTGGTGTTATTGATGTTTTTGATGTTTTTGATGTTTTTGATGTTTTTGATGTTTTTGATGTTTTTGATGTTTTTGGTGTTTTTGATGTTTTTGATGTTTTTGATCTTTTTGATGTTTTTGTTGTTGTTGAAGTTTTTGATGTTTTGCTGTTTTTAATGTTTTTGATGTTTTTGATGTTTTGCTGTTTTTAGTGTTTTCGATGTTTTTGTTTGTTTTTGATGTTTTTGATCTTTTTGATGTTTTTGATGTGGTTGAAGTTTTTGATGTTTTGCTGTTTTTAGTGTTTTTGATGTTTTTGATGTTTTTGATGTTTTTAATATTTTTGATGTTTTTGATGTTTTGATGTTTTTGATGTTTTATTGTTTTTGATGTTTTTGATGGTTTTTAAGTCTTTGATGTTATGTTGTTTTTGATGTGTTTGATGTTTTGATGTTTTTATGTTTTTAATGTTATTGATGTTTTTGATGTTTTGATGTTTTTGATGTTTTTAATGTTTTTGATGTTTTTGATGTTTTTGATGTTATGATGTTTTTGATATTTTTGATGTTTTTGAAGTTTTGCTGTTTTTAATGTTTTTGATGTTTTTGATGTTTTTGATGTTTTTGATGTTCTTGATGTTTATGATGTTTTTTATGTCTTTGTTTTGCTGTTTTTAATGTTTTTGATGTGTGTGATGTTTCTGATGTTTTTGATGTTTTTGATGTTTTTGATGTTTTTGATGTTTTTGATGTTTTTGATGTTTTTGATGTTTTTGATGTTTTTGGTGTTTATGATGTTTTTGATGTTTTTGATGTTTTTGATGTTTTTGATGTTTTTGATGTTTTTGATGTTTTTGATGTTTTTGATGTTTTTGATGTTTTTGATGTTGTTGAAGTTTTTGATGTTTTGATGTTTTTGATGTTTTTGATGCTTTTGATGTTTTTGATGCTTTTGATGTTTTTGACGTTTTTGATATTTTTGATGTTTTGATGTTTTTGATGTTTTTGATGTTTTGTTGTTTTTGATGTTTTTGATGGTTTTTAAGTCTTTGATGTTATGTTGTTTTTGATGTGTTTGATGTTTTTGATGTTTTTGATGTTTTTAATGTTTTTAATGTTATTGATGTTTTTGATGTTTTAATGTTTTTGATGCTTTTGATGTTTTTGATGTTTTTAATGTTTTTAATATTTTTGATGTTTTGATGTTTTTGATGTTTTGTTGTTTTTGATGGTTTTTAAGTTTTTGATGTTTTTGTTGTAGTTGAAGTTTTTGATGTTTTGCTGTTCTTAATGTTTTTGATGATTTTGATGTTTTGCTGTTTTTAGTGTTTTTGATGTTTTTGATGTTGTTGAAGTTTTTGATGTTTTTGATGTTTTTGATGTTTTTAAGTTTTTGATGTTTTTAATGTTTTTAATGTTTTTGATGTTTTTGATGATTTTGATGTTTTTGATGTTTTTGATGTTTTTGATGTTTTTGATGTTTTTGATGTTTTGATGTTTTTGATGTTTTTGATGTTTTTGATGTTTTTGATGTTTTTGATGTTTTTGATGTTTTTGATGTTTTTGATGTTTTTGATGTTTTTGATGTTTTTGATGTTTTTGATGTTTTTGATGTTTTTGATGTTTTTGATGTTTTTGATGTTTTTGATGTTTTTGATGTTTTGATGTTTTTGATGTTTTTGATGTTTTTGATGTTTTGATGTTTTTGATGTTTTTGATGTTTTTGATGTTTTTGATGTTTTTGATGTTTTTGATGTTTTTGATGTTATTGATGTTTTTGATGTTTTTGATGTTTTTGATGTTTTGATGTTTTTGATGTTTTTGATGTTTTTGGTGTTTTTGATGTTTTTGATGTTTTTGATGTTTTTGATCTTTTTGATGTTTTTGTTGTTGTTGAAGTTTTTGATGTTTTGCTGTTTTTAATGTTTTTGATGTTTTTGATGTTTTGCTGTTTTTAGTGTTTTTGATGTTTTTGTTTGTTTTTGATGTTTTTGATCTTTTTGATGTTTTTGATGTGGTTGAAGTTTTTGATGTTTTGCTGTTTTTAGTGTTTTTGATGTTTTGGATGTTTTTGATGTTTTTAATATTTTTGATGTTTTTGATGTTTTGATGTTTTTGATGTTTTATTGTTTTTGATGTTTTTGATGGTTTTTAAGTCTTTGATGTTATGTTGTTTTTGATGTGTTTGATGTTTTTGATGTTTTTTATGTTTTTAATGTTATTGATGTTTTCGATGTTTTTGATGTTTTTGATGTTTTTGATGTTTTTAATATTTTTGATGTTTTTGATGTTTTGCTGTTTTTAGTGTTTTTGATGTTTTTGTTTGTTTTTGATGTTTTTGATCTTTTTGGTGTTTTTGATGTGGTTGAAGTTTTTGACGTTTTGCTGTTTTTAGTGTTTTTGATGTTTTTGATGTTTTTAATATTTTTGATGTTTTTGATGTTTTGATGTTTTTGATGTTTTATTGTTTTTGATGTTTTTGATGGTTTTTAAGTCTTTGATGTTATGTTGTTTTTGATGTGTTTGATGTTTTTGATGTTTTTTATGTTTTTAATGTTATTGATGTTATTGATGTTTTTGATGTTTTTGATGTTTTTGATGTTTTTGATGTTTTTAATGTTTTTGATGTTTTTGATGTTTTTGATGTTTTTGATGTTATTGATGGTTTTGATGTTTTTGATGTTTTTGATGTTTTTGATGTTTTTGATGTTTTTGATGTTTTTGATGTTTTTGATGTTTTTGATGTTTTTGATGTTTTTGATGTTTTTGATGTTTTTGATGTTTTTGGTGTTTACGATGTTTTTGATGTTTTTGATGTTTTTGATGTTTTTGATGTTTTTGATGTTTTTGATGTTTTTGATGTTGTTGAAGTTTTTGATGTTTTTGATGTTTTTGATGTTTTTGATGTTTTTAATGTTTTCGATGTTTTTGATGTTTTGATGTTTATCATGTTTTGTTGTTTTTGATGTTTTTAATGTTTTTAATATTTTTGATGTTTTTGATGCTTTTGATGTTTTTGATGTTTTTACTGTTTTTAATATTTTTGATGTTTTTGATGTTTTGCTGTTTTGCTGTTTTTAATGTTTTTGATGTTTTTGATGTTTTGATGTTTTTGATGCTTTTGATGTTTTTGATGCTTTTGATGTTTTTGATGTTTTGATGTTTTGTTGTTTTTGATGTTTTTAATGTTTTTATTAATTTTGATGTTTTTGCTGTTTTTGATGCTTTTGATGTTTTTGATGTTTTTGATATTTTTAATGTTTTTAATATTTTTGATGTTTTTGATGTTTTGCTGTTTTTAATGTTTTTGATGTTTTTGATGTTTTGATGTTTTTGATGCTTTTGATGTTTTTGATGCTTTTGATGTTTTTGATGTTTTATTGTTTTTGATGTTTTTGATGGTTTTTAAGTCTTTGATGTTATGTTGTTTTTGATGTGTTTGATGTTTTTGATGTTTTTTATGTTTTTAATGTTATTTATGTTATTGATGTTATTGATGTTTTTGATGTTTTTGATGTTTTTGATGTTTTTGATGTTTTTGATGTTTTTAATGTTTTTGATGTTTTTGATGTTTTGATGTTATTGATGTTTTTGATGTTTTTGATGTTTTTGACGTTTTGATGTTTTTGATGTTTTTGATGTTTTTGATGTTTTTGATGTTTTTGATGTTTTGATGTTTTTGATGTTTTTGATGTTTTTGGTGTTTATGATGTTTTGATGTTTTGATGTTTTTGATGTTTTTGATGTTTTTGATGTTTTTGATGTTTTTGATGTTTTTGATGTTGTTGAAGTTTTTGATGTTTTTGATGTTTTTGATGTTTTTAATGTTTTCGATGCTTTTGATGTTTTGATGTTTATCATGTTTTGTTGTTTTTGATGTTTTTAATGTTTTTAATATTTTTGATGTTTTTGATGCTTTTGATGTTTTTGATGTTTTTAATGTTTTTAATATTTTTGATGTTTTTGATGTTTTTGATGTTTTTGATGTTTTGCTGTTTTGCTGTTTTTAATGTTTTTGATGTTTTGATGTTTTTGATGCTTTTGATGTTTTTGATGCTTTTGATGTTTTTGATGTTTTTGATGTTTTTGATGTTTTTGATGTTTTTGATGTTTTTAGTGTTTTTGATGTTTTTGCTGTTTTTGATGCTTTTGATGTTTTTGATGTTTTTGATGTTTTTAGTGTTTTTGATGTTTTTGCTGTTTTTGATGCTTTTAATGTTTTCGATGTTTTTGATGTTTTGTTGTTTTTGATGTTTTTAATGTTTTTATTATTTTTGATGTTTTTGCTGTTTTTGATGCTTTTGATGTTTTTGATGTTTTTAATGTTTTTAATATTTTTGATGTTTTTGATGTTTTGTTGTTTTTAATGTTTTTGATGTTTTTGATGTTTTGATGTTTTTGATGCTTTTGATGTTTTTGATGCTTTTGATGTTTTTGACGTTTTTGATGTTTTTGATGTTTTGATGTTTTTGATGTTTTGTTGTTTTTATGTTTTTGATGGTTTTTAAGTCTTTGATGTTATGTTGTTTTTGATGTGTTTGATGTTTTTGATGTTTTTGATGTTTTAATGTTTTTGATGCTTTTGATGTTTTTGATGTTTTTAATATTTTTGATGTTTTTGATGTTTGATGTTTTTGATGTTTTGTTGTTTTTGATGTTTTTGATGGTTTTTAAGTTTTTGATGTTTTTGATGTTTTTGATGTTTTTGTTGTTGTTGAAGTTTTTGATGTTTTGCTGTTTTTAATGTTTTTAATGTTTTTGATGTTTTTGATGTTTTTGATGTTTTGCTGTTTTTAGTGTTTTTGATGTTTTTGATGTTTTTGATGTTTTTGATGTTTTTGATGTTTTTGATGTTTTTGATGTTTTTGATGTTTTTGATGTTTTTGATGTTTTTGATGTTGTTGAAGTTTTTGATGTTTTGATGTTTTTGATGCTTTTGATGTTTTTGATGCTTTTGATGTTTTTGACGTTTTTGATGTTTTTGATGTTTTGATGTTTTTGATGTTTTTGATGTTTTGGATGTTTTTGATGTTTTTGATGTTTTTGATCTTTTTGATGTTTTTGATGTTGTTGAAGTTTTTGATGTTTTGATGTTTTTGATGCTTTTGATGTTTTTGATGCTTTTGATGTTTTCGACGTTTTTGATGTTTTTGATGTTTTTGATGTTTTTGATGTTTTTGATGTTTTTGATGTTTTTGATGTTTTTGATGTTTTTGATGTTTTTGATGTTTTTGATGTTTTTAATGCTTTTAATGTTTTCGATGTTTTTGATGTTTTGATGTTTTGATGTTTTGTTGTTTTTGTTGTTTTTGATGTTTTTAATGTTTTTATTATTTTTGATTTTTTTGCTGTTTTTGATGCTTTTGATGTTTTTGATGTTTTTGATGTTTTTAATGTTTTTAATATTTTTGATGTTTTTGATGTTTTGCTGTTTTTGATGTTTTTGATGTTTTTGTTGTTGTTGAAGTTTTTGATGTTTTGCTGTTTTTAATGTTTTTAATGTTTTTGATGTTTTTGATGTTTTGCTGTTTTTAGTGTTTTGATGTTTTTGATGTTTTTGATGTTTTTGATGTTTTGATGTTGTTGAAGTTTTCGATGTTTTGATGTTTTTGATGCTTTTGATGTTTTTGATGCTTTTGATGTTTTTGACGTTTTTGATGTTTTTGATGTTTTGATGTTTTTGATGTTTTTGATGTTTTGGATGTTTTTGATGTTTTTGATGTTTTTGATGTTTTTGATCTTTTTGATGTTTTTGATGTTGTTGAAGTTTTTGATGTTTTGATGTTTTTGATGCTTTTGATGTTTTTGATGCTTTTGATGTTTTTGACGTTTTTGATGTTTTTGATGTTTTTGATGTTTTTGATGTTTTTGATGTTTTTGATGTTTTTGATGTTTTTGATGTTTTTGATGTTTTTAATGCTTTTAATGTTTTCGATGTTTTTGATGTTTTGATGTTTTGATGTTTTGTTGTTTTTGTTGTTTTTGATGTTTTTAATGTTTTTATTATTTTTGATTTTTTTGCTGTTTTTGATGCTTTTGATGCTTTTGATGTTTTTGATGTTTTTAATGTTTTTAATATTTTTGATGTTTTTGATGTTTTGCTGTTTTTAATGTTTTTGATGTTTTTGATGTTTTTATTATTTTTGATTTTTTTGCTGTTTTTGATGCTTTTGATGTTTTTGATGCTTTTGATGTTTTTGACGTTTTTGATGTTTTTGATGTTTTGATGTTTTTGATGTTTTGTTGTTTTTGATGTTTTTGATGGCTTTTAAGTCTTTGATGTTATGTTGTTTTTGATGTGTTTGATGTTTTTGATGTTTTTAATGTTTTTAATGTTATTGATGTTTTTGATGTTTTAATGTTTTTGATGCTTTTGATGTTTTTGATGTTTTTAATGTTTTTAATATTTTTGATGTTTTTGATGTTTTGATGTTTTTGATGTTTTGTTGTTTTTGATGTTTTTGATGGTTTTTAAGTTTTTGATGTTTTTGATGTTTTTGTTGTTGTTGAAGTTTTTGATGTTTTTGATGTTTTTGATGTTTTTGATATTTTTGATGTTTTTGATGTTTTTGTTGTTGTTGAAGTTTTTGATGTTTTTGATGTTTTTGATGTTTTGTTGTTTTTGATGTTTTTGATGTTTTTGATGTTTTTGATGTTTTTGATGTTTTTGATGGTTTCTAAGTTTTTGATGTTTTGATGTTTTTGATGTTTTGTTGTTTTTGATGGTTTTTAAGTTTTTGATGTTTTAATGTTTTTGATGTTTTTGGTGTTTTTGATGTTTTTGATGTTTTTGATGTTTTTGATGTTTTGATGTTTTGATGTTTTTGATGTTTTTGATGTTTTTGATGTTTTGATGTTTTTGGTGTTTTTGATGTTTTTGATGTTTTTGATGTTTTTGATGTTTTTGATGTTTTTGATGTTTTTGATGTTTTTGATGTTTTTGTTGTTGTTGAAGTTATTGATGTTTTGCTGTTTTTAATGTTTTTGATGTTTTTGATGTTTTTGATGTTTTTGATGTTTTTGATGTTTTTGATGTTTTTGATGTTTTTGTTGTTGTTGAAGTTTTTGATGTTTTGCTGTTTTTAATGTTTTTGATGTTTTGATGTTTTGCTGTTTTTAGTGTTTTTGACGTTTTTGATGTTTTTGATGTTTTTTGATGTTTTGATGTTTTTGATGTTGTTGAAGTTTTGATATTTTTGATGTTTTTGATGTTTTTGATATTTTTGATGTTTTGATGTTTTTGTTGTTGTTGAAGTTTTTGATGTTTTGTTGTTTATGATGTTTTTGATGTTTTTGATGGTTTTTAAGTTTTTGATGTTTTGATGTTTTCGATGTTTTGTTGTTTTGATGTTTTTGATGGTTTTGAAGTTTTGGATGTTTTTGATGTTTTTGGTGTTTTTGATGTTTTTGATGTTTTTGATGTTTTTGATGTTTTTGATGTTTTTGATGTTTTTGATGTTTTTGATGTTTTTGATGTTTTTGATGTTTTGATGTTTTTGATCTTTTGATGTTTTTGATGTTGTTGAAGTTTTTGATGTTTTGCTGTTTTTAATGTTTTTGATGTTTTTGATGTTTTGCTGTTTTTAGTGTTTTTGATGTTTTTAATATTTTTGATGTTTTTGATGTTTTGATGTTTTTGATGTTTTATTGTTTTTGATGTTTTTGATGGTTTTTAAGTCTTTGATGTTATGTTGTTTTTAATGTGTTTGATGTTTTTGATGTTTTTTATGTTTTTAATGTTATTGATGTTTTTGATGTTTTTGATGTTTTTGATGTTTTTGATGTTTTTGATGTTTTTGATGCTTTTGATGTTTTTAATGTTTTTGATGTTTTTGATGTTTTTGATGTTTTTGATGTTATGATGTTTTTGATATTTTTGATGTTTTTGATGTTTTGCTGTTTTTAATGTTTTTGATGTTTTTGATGTTTTTTATATTTATGATGTTTTTGATATCTTTGTTTTGCTGTTTTTAACGTTTTTGATGTGTGTGATGTTTTTGATGTTTTTGATGTTTTTGATGTTATTGATGTTTTTGATGTTTTTGATGTTTTTGATGTTTTTGATGTTTTTGATGTTTTTGATGTTTTTGATGTTTTTGATGCTTTTGATGTTTTTGATGTTTTTGGTGTTTATGATGTTTTTGATGTTTTTGATGTTTTTGATGTTTTTGATGTTTTTGATGTTTTTGATGTTTTTGATGTTTTGCTGTTTTTAATGTTTTTGATGTTTTTGATGATTTGATGTTTTTGGTGTTTATGATGTTTTTGATGTTTTTGATGTTTTTGATGTTTTTGATGTTTTTGATGTTTTTGATGCTTTTGATGTTTTTGATGTTTTTGGTGTTTATGATGTTTTTGATGTTTTTGGTGTTTTTGATGTTTTTGATGTTTTTGATGTTTTTGATGTTTTGCTGTTTTTAATGTTTTTGATGTTTTTGATGATTTGATGTTTTTGATGCTTTTGATGTTTTTGATGCTTTTGATGTTTTTGATGTTTTTAATGTTTTTGATGTTTTTAATGTTTTTGCTGTTTTTAATGTTTTTGATGTTTTTGATGATTTGATGTTTTTGATGTTTTTGATGTTTTTGATGTTTTTGATGTTTTTGATGTTTTGCTGATTTTAATGTTTTTGATGTTTTTGATGATTTGATGTTTTTGATGCTTTTGATGTTTTTGATGCTTTTGATGTTTTTGATGTTTTTGATGTTTTGATGTTTTTGATGTTTTTGATGTTTTTGGTGTTTTGATGTTTTTATGTTTTGATGTTTTTGATGTTTTTGATGTTTTTAATATATTTGATGTTTTTGATGTTTTGATGTTTTTGACGTTTTTGATGTTTTACTGTTTTTGATGTTTTTGATGGTTTTAAGTCTTTGATGTTATGTTGTTTTTGATGTATTTGATGTTTTTGATGTTTTTGATGTTTTTAATGTTTTTAATGTTTTTAATGTTTTTGATGTTTCTGATGTTTTTGATGTTTTTGATGTTTTTAATGTTTTTGCTGTTTTTAATGTTTTTGATGTTTTTGATGATTTTATGTTTTTGATATTTTTGATGTTTTTGATGTTTTTGATGTTTTGATGTTTTTGATGTTTTTGATGTTTTTAATGTTTTTCATGTTTTTGATGTTTTGATGTTTTTGATGCTTTTGATGTTTTTGATGCTTTTGATGTTTTTGATGCTTTTGATGTTTTTGATGTTTTTGATGTTTTTGATGTTTTTAATATTTTTGATGTTTTTGATGTTTTGATGTTTTTGATGTTTTTGATGTTTTGTTGTTTTTGATGTTTTTTAAGTTTTTAAGTTTTTGATGTTTTTGATGTTTTTGATGTTTTTGATGTTTTTGATGTTTTTGATGTTTTTGATGTTTTTGATGTTTTTTATATTTCTACGTTTTGATGTTTTCTATGTTTTTGATGTTTAGATGTTTAGATGTTTTGTTGTTTTTGAAGTTTTTGATTATTTTGATGTTTTTGATGTTTTTGATGTATTTGATGTTTTCGATGTTTTTGATGTTTTGTTGATTTTGATTTTTTGGATTGTTTTGATATGTTCGATGGTTTTGATGTTTTTGATGTCATGATGTTTTGTTGTTTTTGATGTTTTTGATTATTTTGATGTTTTTGATGTATTTGATGTTTTTAATGTTTTGTTGTTTTTTATGTTTTTAATGTTTTTTAATTTTTTTAATTTTTTTGATGTTTTCGATGTTTTTGATGTTATATATGTTTTTGATGATTTTGATGTTTTGTTGTTTTTGATGTTTTTATGTTATTTATGTTTATTATGTTTTTGATGTTTTTAATGTTTTTTATATTTATGATGTTTTTGATGTTTTTTTTTTGCTGTTTTTAATGTGTTTGATGTTTTTGTTGTTTTTGTTGTTCTTGATGTTTTTGATGTTTTTGATGTTTTTGATGTTTTTGATGTTTTTGATGTTTTTGATGTTTGTGATGTTTTTGATGTTTTCAAAGTTTTTGATGTTTTGATGTTTTTGATGTTTTTGATGTTTTTGATGTTTTTGATGTTTTTGATGTTTTTGATGTTTTTGATGTTTTTGATGTTTTTGATGTTTTTGATGTTTTTAGTGTTTTTGATGTTATTTATGTTTTTGATGATTTTGATGTTTTGTTGTTTTTGATGTTTTTGATTATTTTGATGTCTTTGATGTATTTGATGTTTTTATGTTTATGATGTTTTTAATGTTTTGTTGTTTTTTATGTTTTTAATGTTTTTTAATTTTTTTTATGTTTTTTTTTAATGTTTTTGATGTTTTCGATGTTTTTGATGTTATATATGTTTTTGATGATTTTGATGTTTTGTTGTTTTTGATGTTTTTGATGTTTCTAATGTTCTTAATGTTTTTGATGTTTTTGATGTTTTTAATGTTCTTAATGTTTTTGATGTTTTTGATGTTTTTAATGTTTTCGATGTTTTTGATGTTTTGATGTTTTTGATGCTTTTGATGTTTTTAATGTTTTTGATGTTTTTGATGTTTTCGATGTTTTTGATGTTTTGATGTTTTTGATGTTTTGCTGTTTTTAATGTTCTTAATGTTTTTGATGTTTTTGATGTTTTTAATGTTTTCGATGTTTTTGATGTGTTGATGTTTTTGATGCTTTTGATGTTTTTAATGTTTTTGATGTTTTTGATGTTTTTGATGTTTTTGATCTTTTGATGTTTTTGATGTTTTGTTGCTTTTGATGGTTTTTAAATCTTTGATGTTATGTTGTTTTTGATGTGTTTGATGTTATTGATATTTTTGATGTTTTTAATGTTTCGTTGTTTTTTGATGTTTTTAATGTTTTTAATATTTTTGATGTTTTTGATGTTTTTGATGTTTTTGATGTTTTTGATGTTTTGATGTTTTTGATGTTTTTGATGTTTCTAATGTTCTTAATGTTTTTGATGTTTTTGATGTTTTTAAGGTTCTTAATGTTTTTGATGTTTTTGATGTTTTTAATGTTTTCGATGTTTTTGATGTTTTGATGTTTTTGATGTTTTTAATGTTTTTGATGTTTTTGATGTTTTTGATGTTTTTGATGTTTTGATGTTTTTGATGTTTTGTTGTTTTTATGGTTTTTAAGTCTTTGATGTGATGTTGTTTTTGATGTGTTTGATGTTTTTGATGTTTTTGATGTTTTTGATGTTTTTAATGTTTTGTTGTTTTTGATGTTTTTAATGTTTTTAATATTTTTGATGTTTTTGATGTTTTTGATGCTTTTGATGTTTTTGATGTTTTTAATGTTTTTAATATTTTTGATGTTTTAGATGTTTTGCTGTTTTTAATGTTTTTGATGTTTTTGATGTTTTGTTGTTTTTGATGGTTTTTAAGTCTTTGATGTTATGTTGTTTTTGATGTGTTTGATGTTTTTGATGTTTTTGATGTTTTTAATGTTTTGTTGTTTTTGATGTTTTTAATGTTTTTAATATTTTTGATGTTTTTGATGTTTTTGATGTTTTTGATGCTTTTGATGTTTTTGATGTTTTTAATGTTTTTAATATTTTTGATGTTTTAGATGTTTTGCTGTTTTTAATGTTTTTGATGTTTTTGATGTGTTTGATGTTTTTGATGATTTTGATGTTTTTGATGTTTTTAATGTTTTTGATGTTTTTTATGTTTTGATGTTTTTGATGCTTTTGATGTTTTTGATGTTTTTAATGTTTTTAATATTTTTGATGTTTTTGATGTTTTGATGTTTTTAATGTTTTGTTGTTTTTGATGTTTTTGATGGTTTTTAAGTCTTTGATGTTATGTTGTTTTTGATGTTTTTGATGTGTTTGATGTTTTGATGTTTTTGATGTTTTTAATGTTTTTGATGTTTTGATGTTTTTGATGCTTTTGATGTTTTTGATGTTTTTGATGTTTTTGATGTTTTTGATGTTTTTGATGTTTTTGATGTTTTTGATGTTTTTGATGTTTTTGATGTTTTGATGTTTCTGATGTTTTTGATGTTTTGCTGTTTTTAATGTTTTTGATGTTTTTGATGTTTTGATGCTTTTGATGTTTATGATGTTTTTGATGTTTTTAATATTTTTGATGTTTTTGATGGTTTTGATGTTTTTGATGTTTTTGATTTTTTGATGTTTTTGATGTTTTTGATGTTTTTGATGTTTTTGATGTTTTTGATGTTTTTGATATTTTTGATATTTTTGATGTTTTTGATGTTTTTGATGTTTTTGATATTTTTGATGTTTTTGATGTTTTTGTTGTTGTTGAAGTTTTTATGTTTTTGATGTTTTTGATGTTTTGATGTTTTTGATGTTTTTGATGTTTTTAATGTTTTGATGTTTTTGATGGTTTTTAAGTTTTTGATGTTTTGATGTTTTTGATGTTTTGTTGTTTTGATGGTTTTTAAGTTTTTGATGTTTTGATGTTTTTGATGTTTTTTGTGTTTTTGATGTTTTTGATGTTTTTGATGTTTTTGATGTTTTTGATGTTTTTGATGTTTTTGATGTTTTTGATGTTTTTGATGTTTTTGATGTTTTTGATGTTTTTGATGTTTTTGATGTTTTTGATGTTTTTGATGTTTTTGATGTTTTGATGTTTTGATGTTTTTGATGTTTTTGGTGTTTTGATGTTTTTGATGTTTTTGATGTTTTTGATGTTTTTAATGTTTTTGATGTTTTTGATGTTTTGATGTTTATGATGCTTTTGATGTTTTTGATGTTTTTAATGTTTTTAATATTTTTGATGTTTTTGATGTTTTGATGTTTTGTTGTTTTTGATGTTTTTGATGGTTTTTAAGTCTTTGATGTTATGTTGTTTTTGATGTTTTTGATGTGTTTGATGTTTTTGATGTTTTTGATGTTTTTGATGTTTTTAATGTTTTTGATGTTTTGATGTTTTTGATGCTTTTGATGTTTTTGATGTTTTTGATGTTTTTGATGTTTTTGATGTTTTTGATGTTTTGATGTTTTGATGTTTTTGATGTTTTGATGTTTCTGATGTTTTTGATGTTTTGCTGTTTTTAATGTTTTTGATGTTTTTGATGTTTTGATGCTTTTGATGTTTATGATGCTTTTGATGTTTTTAATATTTTTGATGTTTTTGATGTTTTGTTGTTTTTGATGTTTTTGATGGTTTTGATGTTTTTGATGTTTTTGATGTTTTTGATTTTTTGATGTTTTTGATGTTTTTGATGTTTTTGATGTTTTTGATGTTTTTGATATTTTGATATTTTTGATGTTTTTGATGTTTTTGATGTTTTTGATATTTTTGATGTTTTTGATGTTTTTGTTGTTGTTGAAGTTTTTTATGTTTTTGATGTTTTTGATGTTTTGATGTTTTTGATGTTTTTGATGTTTTTGATGTTTTTGATGTTTTTGATGTTTTTGATGTTTTTGATGTTTTTGATGGTTTTTAAGTTTTTGATGTTTTGATGTTTTTGATGTTTTGTTGTTTTTGATGGTTTTAAGTTTTTGATGTTTTTGATGTTTTTGATGTTATGATGTTTTTGATATTTTTGATGTTTTTGATGTTTTGCTGTTTTTAATGTTTTTGATGTTTTTGATGTTTTTATATATATGATGTTTTTGATATCTTTGTTTTGCTGTTTTTAACGTTTTTGATGTGTGTGATGTTTGTGATGTTTTTGATGTTATTGATGTTTTTGATGTTTTTGATGTTTTTGATGTTTTTGATGTTTTTGATGTTTTTGATGTTTTTGATGTTTTTGATGTTTTTGATGTTTTTGATGTTTTTGATGTTTTTGATGTTTTTGGCGTTTATGATGTTTTTGATGTCTTTGATGTTTTTGATGTTTTGCTGTTTTTAATGTTTTTGATGTTTTTGATGATTTGATGTTTTTGATGCTTTTGATGTTTTTGATGCTTTTGATGTTTTTGATGTTTTTGATGTTTTTGATGTTTTTGATGTTTTTGATGTTTTTGATGTTTTTGATGTTTTTGGTGTTTTGATGTTTTTATGTTTTGATGTTTTTGATGTTTTTGATGTTTTTGATGTTTTTAATATATTTGATGTTTTTGATGTTTTGATGTTTTTGATGTTTTATTGTTTTTGATGTTTTTGATGGTTTTTAAGTCTTTGATGTTATGTTGTTTTTGATGTATTTGATGTTTTTGATGTTTTTGATGTTTTTAATGTTTTTAATGTTTTTGATGTTTCTGATGTTTTTGATGTTTTTGATGTTTTTAATGTTTTTGCTGTTTTTAATGTTTTTGATGTTTTTGATGATTTGATGTTTTTGATGTTTTTGATGTTTTGCTGATTTTAATGTTTTTGATGTTTTTGATGATTTGATGTTTTTGATGCTTTTGATGTTTTTGATGCTTTTGATGTTTTTGATGTTTTTGATGTTTTGATGTTTTTGATGTTTTGATGTTTTTGATGTTTTGTTGTGTTTGATGTTTTTGATGGTTTTTAAGTCTTTGATGTTATGTTGTTTTTGATGTGTTTGATCTTTTTGATGTTTTTAGTGTTTTTAATGTTTTTGATGTTTTGATGTTTTTGATGTTTTTTATATTTCTACGTTTTGATGTTTTCTATGTTTTTGATGTTTAGATGTTTAGATGTTTTGTTGTTTTTGATGTTTTTGATATTTTAAATGTTTTTGATGTTTTTGATTTTTTTGATGTTTTGATGTTTTTGATGTTTTTGATGTTTTGCTGTTTTTAATGTTTTTCATGTTTTTGATGTTTTGATGTTTTTGATGCTTTTGATGTTTTTGATGCTTTTGATGTTTTTGATGCTTTTGATGTTTTTGATGTTTTTGATGTTTTTGATGTTTTTAATATTTTTGATGTTTTTGATGTTTTGATGTTTTTGATGTTTTTGATGTTTTGTTGTTTTTGATGTTTTTTAAGTTTTTAAGTTTTTAAGTTTTTGATGTTTTTGATGTTTTTGATGTTTTTGATGTTGTTGATGTTTTTGATGTTTTTGATGTTTTTTATATTTCTACGTTTTGATGTTTTCTATGTTTTTGATGTTTAGATGTTTAGATGTTTAGATGTTTTGTTGTTATTGAAGTTTTTGATTATTTTGATGTTTTTGATGTTTTTGATGTATTTGATGTTTTCGATGTTTTTGATGTTTTGTTGATTTTGATTTTTTGGATTGTTTTGATATGTTCGATGGTTTTGATGTTTTTGATGTCATGATGTTTTGTTGTTTTTGATGTTTTTGATTGTTTTGATGTTTTTGATGGTTTTTAAGTCTTTGATGTTATGTTGTTTTTGATGTATTTGATGTTTTTGATGTTTTTGATGTTTTTAATGTTTTTAATGTTTTTGATGTTTCTGATGTTTTTGATGTTTTTGATGTTTTTAATGTTTTTGCTGTTTTTAATGTTTTTGATGTTTTTGATGATTTGATGTTTTTGATGTTTTTGATGTTTTTGATGTTTTGCTGATTTTAATGTTTTTGATGTTTTTGATGATTTGATGTTTTTGATGCTTTTGATGTTTTTGATGCTTTTGATGTTTTTGATGTTTTTGATGTTTTGATGTTTTTGATGTTTTGATGTTTTTGATGTTTTGTTGTGTTTGATGTTTTTGATGGTTTTTAAGTCTTTGATGTTATGTTGTTTTTGATGTGTTTGATCTTTTTGATGTTTTTAGTGTTTTTAATGTTTTTGATGTTTTGATGTTTTTGATGTTTTTTATATTTCTACGTTTTGATGTTTTCTATGTTTTTGATGTTTAGATGTTTAGATGTTTTGTTGTTTTTGATGTTTTTGATATTTTAAATGTTTTTGATGTTTTTGATTTTTTTGATGTTTTGATGTTTTTGATGTTTTTGATGTTTTGCTGTTTTTAATGTTTTTCATGTTTTTGATGTTTTGATGTTTTTGATGCTTTTGATGTTTTTGATGCCTTTGATGTTTTTGATGCTTTTGATGTTTTTGATGTTTTTGATGTTTTTGATGTTTTTAATATTTTTGATGTTTTTGATGTTTTGATGTTTTTGATGTTTTGTTGTTTTTGATGTTTTTTAAGTTTTTAAGTTTTTAAGTTTTTGATGTTTTTGATGTTTTTGATGTTTTTGATGTTTTTGATGTTGTTGATGTTTTTGATGTTTTGATGTTTTTTTATATTTCTACGTTTTGATGTTTTCTATGTTTTTGATGTTTAGATGTTTAGATGTTTTGTTGTTTTTGAAGTTTTGATTATTTTGATGTTTTTGATGTATTTGATGTTTTCGATGTTTTTGATGTTTTGTTGATTTTGATTTTTTGGATTGTTTTGATATGTTCGATGGTTTTGATATTTTTGATGTCATGATGTTTTGTTGTTTTTGATGTTTTTGATTGTTTTGATGTTTTTGATGTATTTGATGTTTTTAATGTTTTGTTGTTTTTTATGTTTTTAATGTTTTTTAATTTTTTAATGTTTTTTTAATTTTTTTGATGTTTTCGATGTTTTTGATGTTATATATGTTTTTGATGATTTTGATGTTTTGTTGTTTTTGATGTTTTTATGTTATTTATGTTTATTATGTTTTTGATGTTTTTAATGTTTTTATATTTATGATGTTTTGATGTTTTTTTTTTTGCTGTTTTTAATGTTTTTAATGTGTTTGATGTTTTTGTTGTTTTTGATGTTTTTGATGTTTTTGATGTTTTTGATGTTTTTGATGTTTTTGATGTTTTTGATGTTTTTGATGTTTTTGATGTTTGTGATGTTTTTGATGTTTTCAAAGTTTTTGATGTTTTGATGTTTTTGATGTTTTTGATGTTTTTGATGTTTTTGATGTTTTTGATGTTTTTGATGTTTTTGATGTTTTTGATGATTTTGATGTTTTTGATGTTTTTGATGTTTTTAGTGTTTTTGATGTTATATATGTTTTTGATGATTTTGATGTTTTGTTGTTTTTGATGTTTTTGATTATTTTGATGTTTTTGATGTATTTGATGTTTTTATGTTTATGATGTTTTTAATGTTTTGTTGTTTTTTATGTTTTTAATGTTTTTTAATTTTTTTTGTTTTTTTTTTTGTTTTTGATGTTTTCGATGTTTTTGATGTTTTATATGTTTTTGATGATTTTGATGTTTTGTTGTTTTTGATGTTTTTGATGTTTCTAATGTTCTTAATGTTTTTGATGTTTTTGATGTTTTTAATGTTCTTAAAGTTTTTGATGTTTTTGATGTTTTTAATGTTTTCGATGTTTTTGATGTTTTGATGTTTTTGATGCTTTTGATGTTTTTAATGTTTTTGATGTTTTTGATGTTTTCGATGTTTTTGATGTTTTGATGTTTTTGGTGTTTTGCTGTTTTTAATGTTTTTAATGTTCTTAATGTTTTTGATGTTTTTGATGTTTTTAATGTTTTCGATGTTTTTGATGTTTTGATGTTTTTGATGCTTTTGATGTTTTTAATGTTTTTGATGTTTTTGATGTTTTTAATATATTTGATGTTTTTGATGTTTTGATGTTTTTAATGTTTTTAATGTTTTTGATGTTTCTGATGTTTTTGATGTTTTTGATGTTTTTAATGTTTTTGCTGTTTTTAATGTTTTTGATGTTTTTGATGGTTTTTAAGTCTTTGATGTTATGTTGTTTTTGATGTATTTGATGTTTTTGATGTTTTTGATGTTTTTAATGTTTTTAATGTTTTTGATGTTTCTGATGTTTTTGATGTTTTTGATGTTTTTAATGTTTTTTGCTGTTTTTAATGTTTTTGATGTTTTTGATGATTTGATGTTTTTGATGTTTTTGATGTTTTTGATGTTTTTGATGTTTTTGATGTTTTGATGTTTTTGATGTTTTGATGTTTTTGATGTTTTGTTGTGTTTGATGTTTTTGATGGTTTTTAAGTCTTTAATGTTATGTTGTTTTTGATGTGTTTGATCTTTTTGATGTTTTTAGTGTTTTTAATGTTTTTGATGTTTTGATGTTTTTGATGTTTTTTATATTTCTACGTTTTGATGTTTTCTATGTTTTTGATGTTTAGATGTTTAGATGTTTTGTTGTTTTTGATGTTTTTGATATTTTAAATGTTTTTGATGTTTTTGATTTTTTTGATGTTTTGATGTTTTTGATGTTTTTGATGTTTTGCTGTTTTTAATGTTTTTCATGTTTTTGATGTTTTGATGTTTTTGATGCTTTTGATGTTTTTGATGCTTTTGATGTTTTTGATGCTTTTGATGTTTTGATGTTTTGATGTTTTTGATGTTTTTAATATTTTTGATGTTTTTGTGATGTTTTGATGTTTTTGATGTTTTTGATGTTTTGTTGTTTTTGATGTTTTTTAAGTTTTTAAGTTTTTAAGTTTTTGATGTTTTTGATGTTTTTGATGTTTTTGATGTTGTTGATGTTTTTGATGTTTTTGATGTTTTTTATATTTCTACGTTTTGATGTTTTCTATGTTTTTGATGTTTAGATGTTTAGATGTTTTGTTGTTTTTGAAGTTTTTGATTATTTTGATGTTTTTGATGTTTTTGATGTATTTGATGTTTTCGATGTTTTTGATGTTTTGTTGATTTTGATTTTTTGGATTGTTTTGATATGTTCGATGGTTTTGATGTTTTTGATGTCATGATGTTTTGTTGTTTTTGATGTTTTTGATTGTTTTGATGTTTTTGATGTATTTGATGTTTTTAATGTTTTGTTGTTTTTTATGTTTTTAATGTTTTTTAATTTTTTTTATGTTTTTTTTTAATGTTTTTGATGTTTTCGATGTTTTTGATGTTATATATGTTTTTGATGATTTTGATGTTTTGTTGTTTTTGATTATTTTGATGTTTTTGATGTATTTGATGTTTTTATGTTTATGATGTTTTTAATGTTTTGTTGTTTTTTATGTTTTTAATGTTTTTTAATTTTTTTTATGTTTTTTTTTAATGTTTTTGATGTTTTCGATGTTTTTGATGTTATATATGTTTTTGATGATTTTGATGTTTTGTTGTTTTTGATGTTTTTGATGTTTCTAATGTTCTTAATGTTTTTGATGTTTTTGATGTTTTTAATGTTCTTAAAGTTTTTGATGTTTTTGATGTTTTGATGTTTTTGATGCTTTTGATGTTTTTAATGTTTTTGATGTTTTTGATGTTTTCGATGTTTTTGATGTTTTGATGTTTTTGGTGTTTTGCTGTTTTTAATGTTTTTAATGTTCTTAATGTTTTTGATGTTTTTCGATGTTTTTAATGTTTTCGATGTTTTTGATGTTTTGATGTTTTTGATGCTTTTGATGTTTTTGATGTTTTTGATGTTTTTGATGTTTTTGATGTTTTTGATCTTTTTATGTTTTTGATGTTTTGTTGCTTTTGATGGTTTTTAAATCTTTGATGTTATGTTGTTTTTGATGTGTTTGATGTTATTGATGTTTTTGATGTTTTTAATGTTTCGTTGTTTTTTGATGTTTGTAATGTTTTTAACATTTTTGATGTTTTTGATGTTTTCGATGTTTTTGATGTTTTGATGTTTTTGGTGTTTTGCTGTTTTTAATGTTTTTAATGTTCTTAATGTTTTTGATGTTTTTCGATGTTTTTAATGTTTTCGATGTTTTTGATGTTTTGATGTTTTTGATGCTTTTGATGTTTTTAATGTTTTTGATGTTTTTGATGTTTTTGATGTTTTTGATCTTTTTATGTTTTTGATGTTTTGTTGCTTTTGATGGTTTTTAAATCTTTGATGTTATGTTGTTTTTGATGTGTTTGATGTTTTTGATGTTTTTGATGTTTTGATGTTTTTGATGTTTCTAATGTTCTTAATGTTTTTGATGTTTTTGATGTTTTTAATGTTCTTAATGTTTTTGATGTTTTTGATGTTTTTAATGTTTTCGATGTTTTTGATGTTTTGATGTTTTTGATGGTTTTGATGTTTTTAATGTTTTTGATGTTTTTGATGTTTTTGATGTTTTTGATGTTTTGATGTTTTTGATGTTTTGTTGTTTTTATGGTTTTTAAGTCTTTGATGTTATGTTGTTTTTGATGTGTTTGATGTTTTTGATGTTTTTGATGTTTTTAATGTTTTTAATATTTTTGATGTTTTAGATGTTTTGCTGTTTTTAATGTTTTTGATGTTTTTGATGTTTTGTTGTTTTTGATGGTTTTTAAGTCTTTGATGTTATGTTGTTTTTGATGTGTTTGATGTTTTTGATGTTTTTGATGTTTTTGATGTTTTTAATGTTTTGTTGTTTTTGATGTTTTTAATGTTTTTAATATTTTTGATGTTTTTGATGTTTTTGATGTTTTTGACGCTTTTGATGTTTTTGATGTTTTTAATGTTTTTAATATTTTTAATGTTTTAGATGTTTTGCTGTTTTTAATGTTTTTGATGTTTTTGATGTGTTTGATGTTTTTGATGATTTTGATGTTTTTGATGTTTTTAATGTTTTGATGTTTTTATGTTTTGATGTTTTTGATGCTTTTGATGTTTTTGATGTTTTTAATGTTTTTAATATTTTTGATGTTTTTGATTTTTTGATGTTTTTAATGTTTTGTTGTTTTTGATGTTTTTGATGGTTTTTAAGTCTTTGATGTTATGTTGTTTTTGATGTTTTTGATGTGTTTGATGTTTTGATGTTTTTGATGTTTTTGATGTTTTTAATGTTTTTGATGTTTTGATGTTTTTGATGCTTTTGATGTTTTTGATGTTTTTGATGTTTTTGATGTTTTTTGATGTTTTTGATGTTTTTGATGTTTTTGATGTTTTTGATGTTTTGATGTTTCTGATGTTTTTGATGATTTGCTGTTTTTAATGTTTTTGATGTTTTGATGTTTTGATGGTTTTGATGTTTATGATGTTTTGATGTTTTTAATATTTTGATGTTTTTGATGTTTTGTTGTTTTTGATGTTTTGATGGTTTTGATGTTTTTGATGTTTTTGATTTTTTTGATGTTTTTGATGTTTTTGATGTTTTTGATGTTTTTGATGTTTTTGATTTTTTTGATGTTTTTGATGTTTTTGATGTTTTTGATATTTTTGATATTTTTGATGTTTTTGATGTTTTTGATGTTTTTGAAGTTTTTGATGTTTTGATATTTTTGATGTTTTTGATGTTTTTGATGTTTTTGATGTTTTTGATGTTTTGATGTTTTTGATGTTTTGATGTTTTTGATGTTTTGTTGTTTTTGATGTTTTTGATGGTTTTTATGTCTTTGATGTTATGTTGTTTTTGGTGTGTTTGATGTTTTTGATGTTTTTGATATGTTTGATGTTTTTGATGTTTTTGATGTTTTTGATGTTTTTGATGTTTTTGATGTTTTTTATATTTCTACGTTTTGATGTTTTTTATATTTCTACGTTTTGATGTTTTTTATATTTCTACGTTTTGATGTCTTCTATGTTTTTGATGTTTAGATGTTTTGTTGTTTTTGATATTGTTGATGTTGTTGATGTTTTTGATGTTTTTAATGTTTTTTATATTTCATCGTTTTGATGTTTTTTATATTTCTACGTTTTGATGTTTTTTATATTTCTACGTTTTGATGTCTTCTATGTTTTAGATGTTTTTGATGTTTGTGATGTTTTTGATGTTTTTGATGTTTTTGAAGTTTTTGATGTTTTGATGTTTTTGATGTTTTGATGTTTTTGATGTATTTGATGTTTTTGATGTTTTTGATGGTTTTTATGTCTTTGATGTTATGTTGTTTTTGATGTTTTTGATGTTTTTGATGTATTTGATGTTTTTGATGTTTTTGATGTTTTGTTGTTTTTGATTTTTTGGATTGTTTTGTTGTTTTCGATGGTTTTGATGTTTTTGATGTCTTGATGTTTTGTTGTTTTTGATGTCTTTGATTAATTTGATGTATTTGATGTTTTTATGTTTACGATGTTTATGATGTTTTTGATGTTTTTGAAGCTTTTGATGTTTTTGATGTTTTTGATTTTTTTGATGTTTTAGATGTTTTTAATGTTTTCAATGTTTTTAATGTTTTGATATTTTTTTGTTTTTTATGTTTTTAATGTTTTCTAATTTTTTTAATGTTTTTTTTAATGTTTTTGATGTTTTCGATGTTTTTGATGTTTTATATGTTTTATATGTTTTTGATGATTTTGTTGTTTTGGATGTTTTTGATGTTTTATATGTTTTTGATGTTTTTATGTTTATGACGTTTTTGATGTTATTGATGCTTTTGATGTTTTTGATCTTTTTGATGTTTTCGATATTTTGATTTTTTTGATGTTTTGTTGTTTTTGATGTTTTTATGTATTTTATGTTTATTATGTTTTTGATGTTTTTAATGTTTTTTATATTTATGATGTTTTTGATGTTTTCGATATTTTGATTGTTTTGATGTTTTTGATGTTTTTGAGGTTTTTGATGTTTTCGATGTTTTTGATGTTTTTGATATTTTTGATGTTTTTGATGTTATTGATGTTTTTGATCTTTTTGATGTTTTCGATATTTTGATTTTTTTAATGTTTTGTTGTTTTTATGTAATTTATGTTTATTATGTTTTTGATGTTTTTAATGTTTTTTATATTTATGATGTTTTTGATGTTTTCGATATTTTGATTTTTTTGATGTTTTTGATTTAATAACGTATTTGATGCTTTTAATAATTTTGAGGTTTTTATGTGTTGATGTTTCTGATGATTTTAATGTTTTAAATATATTTCATGTTTATGATGTTTTTGATGATTTTGATGTTTTTGATGTTATTGATGTTTTTGATGTTTTTGATGTTTTCGATATTTTGATTTTTTTGATGTTTTGTTGTTTTTGATGTTTTTATGTAATTTATTTTTATTATGTTTTCGATGTTTTTAATGTTTTTTATGTTTATGATGTTTTTGATGTTATTGATGTTTTTGATGTTTTTGATGTTTTTGATCTTTTTGATGTTTTCGATATTTTGATTTTTTTGATGTTTTGTTGTTTTTATGTAATTTATGTTTATTATGTTTTTGATGTTGCTAATGTTTTTTATATTTATGATGTTTTTGATGTTTTTCGATATTTTGATTATTTTGATGTTTTTATGTTTATGATGTTTATGATGTTTTTGATGTTTTGATATTTTTGATGTTTTTGATGTTTTTGATGTTTTTGAAGCTTTTGATGTTTTTGATGTTTTTGATGTTTTTAATGTTTTTAATGTTTTGTTATTTTGTTGTTTTTCATGTTTTTAATGTTTTTTAATTTTTTTAATGTTTTTGATGTTTTCGATGTTTTTGATGTTTTGTATGTTTTTGATGATTTTGTTGTTTTGGATGTTTTTGATGTTTTATATGTTTTTGATGTTTTTTATGTTTATGATGTTTTTGATGTTATTGATGTTTTTGATGTTTTTGATCTTTTTGATGTTTTCGATATTTTGACTTTTTTGATGTTTTGTTGTTTTTATGTAATTTATGTTTATTATGTGTTTGATGTTTTTAATGTTTTTTGTATTTATGATGTTTTTGATGTTTTCGATATTTTGATTTTTTTGATGTTTTTTTTTTATGTTTTTGATGTTTTTGATTTAATAACGTATTTGATGCTTTTAATAATTTTGAGGTTTTTATGTGTTGAAGTTTCTGATGATTTTAATGTTTTAAATGTATTTCATGTTTATGATGTTTTTGATGATTTTGATGTTTTTGATGTTATTGATGTTTTTGATGTTTTTGATGTTTTCGATATTTTGATTTTTTTGATGTTTTGTTGTTTTTGATGTTTTTATGTAATTTATTTTTATTATGTTTTCGATGTTTTTAATGTTTTTTATATTTATGATGTTTTTGATGTTTTTGATGTTTTCGATATTTTGATTTTTTTGATGTTTTGTTGTTTTTGATGTTTTTATGTAATTTATGTTTATTATGTCTTTGATGTTTTTAATGTTTTTTATATTTATGATGTTTTTGATGTTTTTGATCTTTTTGATGTTTTCGATATTTTGATTGATGTTTTGTTGTTTTTGATGTTTTTATGTAATTTATTTTTATTATGTTTTTGATGTTTTTAATATTTTTTATATTTATAATGTTTTTGATGATTTCGATATTTTGATTTTTTTTTGATGTTTCTGATGTTTTTGATGTTTTTGATGCTTTTGATATTTTTGACGTTGTTGATGTTTTTGATGTTTTTAATGTTTTATATATTTCTACGTTTTGATGTTTTTTATATTTCTACGTTTTGATGTCTTCTATGTTTTTGATGTTTAGATCTTTTGTTGTTTTTGATGAATTTGATGTTTTTGATGTTTTTGATGTTTTGTTGTTTTTGATTTTTTGGATTGTTTTGTTGTTTTCGATGGTTTTGATGTTTTCGATGTCTTGATGTTTTGTTGTTTTTGATGTCTTTGATTATTTTGATGTTTTTGATGTATTTGATGTTTTTATGTTTATGATGTTTATGATGTTTTTGATGTTTTGATATTTTTGATGTTTTTGATGCTTTTTAATGTTTTTGAAGCTTTTGATGTTTTTGATGTTTTTAATGTTTTTAATGTTTTGTTATTTTGTTGTTTTTTATGTTTTCAATGTTTTTTAATTTTTTTAATGTTTTTGATGTTTTCGATGTTTTTGATGTTTTGTATGTTTTTGATGATTTTGTTGTTTTGGATGTTTTTGATGTTTTATATGTTTTTGATGTTTTTTATGTTTATGATGTTTTTGATGTTATTGATGTTTTTGATCTTTTTGATGTTTTCGATATTTTGATTTTTTTGATGTTTTGTTGTTTTTGATGTTTTTATGTAATTTATGTTTATTATGTTTTTGATGTTTTTAATGTTTTTTATATTTATGATGTTTTTGATGTTTTCGATATTTTGATTTTTTTGATTTTTTTTGATGTTTTTGAGGTTTTTGATGATTTCGATGTTTTTGATGCTTTTGATGTTTTTGATATTTTTGATGTTTTTGATGTTATTGATGTTTTTGATGTTTTTGATCTTTTTGATGTTTTCGATATTTTGACTTTTTTGATGTTTTGTTGTTTTTATGTAATTTATGTTTATTATGTGTTTGATGTTTTTAATGTTTTTTGTATTTATGATGTTTTTTATGTTTTCGATATTTTGATTTTTTTGATGTTTTTCATGTTTTTTTTTTATGTTTTTGATGTTTTTGATTTAATAACGTATTTGATGCTTTTAATAATTTTGAGGTTTTTATGTGTTGAAGTTTCTGATGATTTTAATGTTTTAAATGTATTTCATGTTTATGATGTTTTTGATGATTTTGATGTTTTTGATCTTTTTGATGTTTTCGATATTTTGATTTTTTTGATGTTTTGTTGTTTTTGATGTTTTTATGTAATTTATGTTTATTATGTTTTTGATGTTTTTAATGTTTTTTTATATATATGATGTTTTTGATGAATTCGATATTTTGTTTTTTTTGATGTTTTGATATTCTGCTGTTTTTGATGTTTTTGATGTTTTTGATGTTTTTGATGTTCTTGATGTTTTTGATGTTTTTGATGGTTTTGATGTTTTTGATGTTTTTGATGTTTTTGATGTTTTTGATGTTTTTTATGTTTTTTATGTTATTTTTGATGTTTTTGATGTTTTTTTTATTTTCTTTTTGATGTTTTTTATTTTATGACGTATTTGATGTTTTTGAGGTTTTTGGTGTTTTTGATATTTTTGATGTTATTGATGTTTCTGATGTTTTTGATGTTTTAAATGTTTTTGATGTTTTAAATGTTTTTGATGTTCTTGATGTTTATGATGTTTATGATGTTTTTGATATTTTTAATGTTTTTAATGTTTTTGATGTTTATGATGTTTATGATGTTTTTGATGTTTTTGACATTTTTTATGTTTTTTAGGTTTTGATGTTTTTAATATTATCTACGTTTTGATGCTTTTGATGTTTTTTATATTATCTGAGTTTTGATGTTTTTGATGTTTTTGATTATTTTGATGTTTTTGATATATTTGATGTTTTTGATGTTTTGATGTTTAATTGTTTTTATTCTTTTTGATTATTTTGATGTTTTTGATGTATTTGATGTTTTTTATGTTCATGATGTTTATGATGTTTTTGATATTTTTGATCTCTTTGAAGTTTTTGATGTTTTTGATGTTTGTAATGTTTTTAATGTTTTCAATGTTTTTAATGTTTCTAATCTTTTTAATGTTTTTAATGTTTTTAATGTTTTTAATGTTTTTAAAGTCTTTAATGCTTTTTAATGTTTTTTATGTTTTTAATATTTTCAATGTTTTTAATGTTTTTAATGTTTTTGATGTTTTGTTGTTTTTGATGTTTTTAATGTTTTTAATGTTTTTAATTTTTTTAATGTTTTTAATTTCTTTTAAGTTTTTTTTAGTGTTTTTGATGATTTTGATGTTTTTGACGTTTTACGTTTTTATGTTTTTGATGTTTTTGATGTTTTTGATGTTTTTGATGTTTTTGATGTTTTTGATGTTTTTGATGTTTTTGATGTTCTTGATGTTTTCGATTTTCTTGATGTTTTGATTTTTTTGATGTTTTTGAAGTTTTTTTTTTATGTTTTTGATGTTATTGATTTTATAACGTATCTGATGCTTTTAATGTTTTTAATGTTTTTGAGGTTTTTGATGTTTTTGATGTTTTTGATATTTTTGATGTTATTGATGTTTTTGATGTTTCTGATGGTTTTGATGTCTTTAATGCTTTTAATGTTTTTATTGTTTTTAATGTTTTGAATGTTTTCAATGTTTTTAATGTTTTTGATATTTTTGATGTTTTATTGTTTTTGATGTTTTTAATGTTTTTAATGTTTTTATTTTTTTTTAAGTTTTTTTTTAATGTTTTTGATGTTTTTGATGTTTTATATGTTTTTGATGATTTTGATGTTTTTGATGTTTTTGATGTTTTATGTTTTTATGTATGTGATGTATTTAATGTTTTCAATTTTTTTGATGTTTTGATTTTTTTGATGTTTTTGAAGTTTTTTTTTTATGTTTTTGATGTTATTGATTTTATAACGTATCTGATGCTTTTAATGTTTTTAATGTTTTTGAGGTTTTTGATGTTTTTGATGTTTTTGATGTTTTTGATATTTTTGATGTTATTGATGTTTCTGATGTTTTTGATGTTTTAAATGTTTTTGATGTTTTAAATGTTTTTGATGTTTTAAATGTTTTTGATGTTCTTGATGTTTATGATGTTTATGATGTTTTTGATATTTTTAATGTTTTTAATGTTTTTGATGTTTATGATGTTTTTGATGTTTTTGATGTTGTTGATGTTTTTAATGTTTTTGATGTTTTTGATGTTTTTTATGTTTTTTATGTTTTTGATATTTTTGATATTTTTGATGTTTTTGATGTTGTTGATGTTTTTGATGTTTTTGATGTTTGTGATGTTTTTGATGTTTTTGATGTTTTTGATGTTTTTGATGTTTTTGATGTTTTTGATATTTTTGATGTTTTTGATGTTTTTGATGTTTTTGATGTTTTTGATGTTTTTGATGTTTGTGATGTTTGTGATGTTCTTAGTGTTTTTGATGTTTTTAATGTTTTTGATGTTTTTGATGTTTTCGATGTTTTGTTGTTTTTGAATTTTTTGATTGTTTTGATGTTTTCGATGGTTTTGATGTTTTTGATGTCTTGATGTTTTGTTGTTTTTTATTATTTTGATGTTTTTGATGTATTTGATGTTTTTATGTTTATGATGTTTTTGATATTTTTGATGTTTGTGATGTTTTGATGTTTTTGATGTTTTTGATGTTTTTGAAGTTTTTGATGTTTTTGATACTTTGTTGTTTTTTATGTTTTGAATTTTTTTAATGTTTTTTTTTAATGTTTTTGATGTTTTCGATGATTTTGATGTTTTAGATGTTTTTGATATATTATTTGTTTTTGATGTTTTTGATGTTTTTGATGTTTTTGATGTTTTTTATGTTTTTGATGTTTATGATGTTTTTGATATTTTTGATGTTTGTGATGTTTTAATGTTTTTGATGTTTTTGATGTTTTCGATGTTTTGTTGTTTTTGAATTTTTTGATTGTTTTGATGTTTTCGATGGTTTTGATGTTTTTGATGTCTTGATGTTTTGTTGTTTTTGATTATTTTGATGTTTTTGATGTATATGATGTTTTTATGTTTATGATGTTTTTGATATTTTTGATGTTTGTGATGTTTTGATGTTTTTGATGTTTTTGATGTTTTTGAAGTTTTTGATGTTTTTGATGTTTTTGATACTTTGTTGTTTTTTATGTTTTGAATTTTTTTAATGTTTTTTTTTAATGTTTTTGATGTTTTAGATGATTTTGATGTTTTAGATGTTTTTGATATATTATTTGTTTTTAATGTTTTTGATGTTTTTAATGTTTTCGTTTTTTTTGATGTTTTGATTTTTTTGATGTTTTTATTTTTATGTTTTTGATTTTATAACGTATTTGATGCTTTTAATACTTTTGAGGTTTTTGATTTGTTGATGTTTCTGATGATTTTAATGTTTTAAATGTTTTTCATGTTTATGATGTTTTTGATGATTTTGATGTTTTTGATGTTTTGTTGTTTTTGATGTTTTCATGTTTTTTATGTTTATGATGTTTTTGATGTTTTTGATGTTTTTAATGTTTTTATGTTTATGATGTTTTTGATGTTTTTGATGTTTGTGATGTTTTTGATGTTTTTGATGTTTTTGATGTTTTCGATATTTTGATTTTTTGATTTTTTGATGTTTTTGATGTTTTGTTGTTTGTGATGTTTTTGATATTTTTAATGTTTTTTATGTTTATGATGTTTTTGATGTTTTTATGATTTTTATGTTTATTATGTTTTTGATGTTTTTAATGTTTTTTATGTTTATGATGTTTTTGATGTTTTTGATGTTTTTGATGTTTTTGATGTTTTCGATGTTTTTATGTTATGTTGTTTTTGATGTGTTTGATGTTTTTGATGTTTTTGATGTTTTTGATGTTTTTGATGTTTTGATGTTTTTGATGTTTTTGATGTTTTTGATGTTTTTGATGTTTTTGATCTTATTGATGTTTTTGATATTTTTGATGTTTTCGATATTTTGATTTTTTTGATGTTCTTGATGTTTTTGATGTTTTTATGTTATTTATGTTTATTATGTTTTAGATGTTTTTAATGTTTTTATATTTATGATGTTTTTGATGTTTTGCTGTTTTTAATATTTTTGATGTTTTTGATGTTTTTGATGTGTTTGGTGTTTTATATGTTCTTGATGTTTTTGATGTTTTTGAAGTTTTTGATGTTTTTGATGTTTTCGATGATTTTGATATTTTGGATGTTTTTGATGTATTATATGTTTTTGATGTTTTTAATGTTTTCGATTTTTTTGATGTTTTGATTTTTTTGATGTTTTGATTTTTTTGATGTTTTCTTTTTTACGTTTTACGTTTTTTTTTATGTTTTTGATTTTATAACGTATTTGATGCTTTTAAGACTTTTGTGGTTTTTGATGTTTTGATGTTTCTGATGATTTTAATGTTTTAAATGTTTTTCATGTTTTTCATGTTTTTGATGTTTTTGATGTTTTTGATGTTTTTGATTACTTTGATGTTTTTTATATATCTACATTTTGATGTTTTCTATGTTTTTGACGTTTATGATGTTTTTGATGTTTTTGATGTTTTTTATGTTTATGATGTTTTTGATGTTTTTGATGTTTTTTATGTTTATGATGTTTATGATGTTTTTGATGTTTTTGATGTTTTTGATGTTTTTGATGTTTTCGATATTTTGATTTTTAAATTTTTTGAAGTTTTTGATGTTTTGTTGTTTGTGATGTTTTTGATGTTTTTAGGATTTTTATGTTTATTATGTTTTGATGTTTTTGATGTTTTTAATGTTTTTTATGTTTATGATGTTTTTGATGTTTTGATGTTTTTATGATTTTTATGTTTATTAAGTTTTTGATGTTTTTAATGTTTTTAATGTTTATGATGTTTATGATGTTTATGATGTTTATGATGTTTTTGATGTTTTTGATGTTTTTAAAGTTTTTAATGTTGTTGATATTTTGTTGTTTTTTATTTTTTAAATGTTTTTTAATTTTTTTAATGTTTTTTTTTATGTTTTTTGATGTTTTGGATGATTTTAATGTTTTTGATGTTTTTGATGTTTTTGATGTTATGTTGTTTTTGATGTGTTTGATGTTTTTGATGTTTTTGATGTTTTGCTGTTTTTAATATTTTTGATGTTTTTGATGTTTTCGATATTTTGATTTTTTTGATGTTTTGTTGTTTTTGATGTTTTTATGTTATTTATGTTTATTATGTTTTTGGTGTTTTTAATGTGTTTGATGTTTTTGATGTTTTTAAAGTTTTTGATGTTTTTGATGTTTTTAAAGTTTTTAATGTTTTTGATATTTTGTTGTTTTTTATTTTTTAAATGTTTTTTAATTTTTTTAATGTTTTTTTTAATGTTTTTGATGTTTTGGATGATTTTGATGTTTTATATGTTTTTGATGTATTATATGTTTTTGATGTTTTTAATATTTTCGATTTTTTTGATGTTTTGATTTTTTTGATGTTTTGATTTTTTTGATGTTTTTTTTTTATGTTTTTGATGTTTTTTTTATGTTTTTGATGCTTTTAATACTTTTGAGGTTTTTGATGTTTTTGTGTTTTGCTGTTTTTAATATTTTTGATGTTTTTGATGTTTTTGATGTTTTCGATATTTTGATTTTTTTGATGTTTTTGTGTTTTGCTGTTTTTAATATTTTTGATGTTTTTGATGTTTTTGATGTTTTCGATATTTTGATTTTTTTGATGTTTTTGATGCTTTGTTGTTTTTGATGTTTTCATGTTATTTATGTTTATTATGTTTTTGATGTTTTTAAAGTTTTTGATGTTTTTGATGTTTTTAAAGTTTTTAATGTTTTTGATATTTTGTTGTTTTTTATTTTTTAAATGTTTTTTAATTTTTTTAATGTTTTTTTTAATGTTTTTGATGTTTTGGATGTTTTTGATGTATTACATGTTTTTGATGTTTTTAATGTTTTCGATTTTTTTGATGTTTTGATTTTTTGATGTTTTGATTTTTTTGATGTTTTTTTTTTTTTATGTTTTTGATGTTTTTTTTTATGTTTTTGATGTTTTTGATTTTATAACGTAAATACGTTGCTTTTAATACTTTTGAGGATTTTGATGTTGTGATGTTTCTGATGATTTTAATGTTTTAAATGTTTTTCATGTTTTTGATGTTTTTGATGTTTTTGATGTTTTTGATGTTTTCGATGTTTTTGATTATTTTGATGTTTTTTATATTTCTACGTTTTGATGTTTTTTATATTTCTACATTTTGGTGTTTTCTATGTTCTTGATGTTTAGATGTTTTGTTGTTTTTGATGTTTTTGATTATTTTAATGTTTTTGATGTTTTTGATGTATTTGATGTTTTTGATGTTTTGTTGTTTTTGATTTTTTGGATTGTTTTGATGTTTTCGATTGTTTTGATGTTTTTGATGTCTTGATGTTTTGTTGTTTTTGATGTTTTTGATTATTTTGATGTTTTTGATGTATTTGATGTTTTTATGTTTATGATGTTTATGATGTTTTTGCTGTTTTGATATTTTTGATGTTTTTGGTGTTTTTGATGTTATTGAAGCTTTTGATGTTTTTGATGTTATTGATGTTTTTGATGTTTTTAATGTTTTTAATGTTTTTAATGTTTTGTTGTTTTGTTGTTTTTTACGTTTTTAATGCTTTTTAATTTTTTTAATGTTTTTTTAATGTTTTTGATGTTTTATATGTTCTTGATGATCTTGTTGTTTTGGATGTTTTTGATGTTTTATATGTTTTTGACGTTTTTGATGTTTTCGATTTTTTTGATGTTTTGATTTTTTTGATGTTTTTTTTTATGTTTTTGATGTTTTTGATTTAATAACGTATTTGATGCTTTTAATGTTTTTGAGGTTTTTGATGTGTTGATGTTTCTGATGATTTTAATGTTTTAAATGTTTTTCATGTTTATGATGTTTTTGATGATTTTGATGTTTTTGATGTTTTGTTGTTATTGATGTTTTTGATGTTTTTGATGATTTTGATGTTATTATGTTATTTATGTTTATTATGTTATTGATGTTTTTGATGTTTTTAATGTTTTTTATGTTTCTGATGTTATTGATGTTTTTGATGTTTTTGATGTTTTTGATGTTTTTGATGTTATTATGTTTATTATGTTATTGATGTTTTTGATGTTTTTAATGCTTTTTATGTTTATGATGTTTTTGATGTTTTCGATATTTTGATTTTTTTGATGTTTTGTTGTTTTTATGTAATTTATGTTTATTATGTTTTTTATGTTCTTAATGTTTTTTATATTTATGATGTTTTTGATGTTTTGCTGTTTTTAATGTTTTTGATTTTTTTTGATGTTTTCGATTTTTTTGATGTTTTAATTTTTTGATGTTTTTTTTTATGTTTTTGATGTTTTTATTTAAGAACGTATTTGATGCTTTTAATGTTTTTGAGGTTTTTGATGTGTTGATGTTTCTGATGATTTTTATGTTTTAAATGTTTTTCATGTTTATGATGTTTTTGATGTTTTCGATATTTTGATTTCTTTAATTTTTTTGATGTTTTTGATGTTTTGTTGTTTGTGATGTTTTTGATGTTTTTATGATTTTTATGTTTATTATGTTTTTGATGTTTTTGATGTTTTTAATGTTTTTTATGTTTATGATGTTTATGATGTTTTTGATGTTTTTGATGTTTTTGATGTTTTTGATGTTTTTATGATTTTTATGTTTATTAACTTTTTGATGTTTTTGATGTTTTTATGATTTTTATGTTTATCAAGTTTTTGATGTTTTTGATGTTTTTAATGTTTTTATTGTTTATGATGTTTATGATGTTTTTGATGTTTTTGATGTTTTTAATGTTTTTATGTTTTTGATATTTTGTTGTTTTTTATTTTTTTAAATGTTTTTTAATTTTTTTAATGTTTTTTTTTATTGTTTTTGATGTTTTGGATGATTTTGATGTTTTTGATGTTTTTGATGTTTTTGATGTTTTTGATGTTATGTTGTTTTTGATGTGTTTGATGTTTTTGATGTTATGCTGTTTTTTATATTTTTGATGTTTTTGATGTTTTTGGTGTTTTCGATATTTTGATTTTTTTGATGTTTTTGATGTTTTGTTGTTTTTGAAGTTTTTATGTTATTTATGTTTATTATGTTTTTGATGTTTTTAATGTGTTTGATGTTTTTGATGTTTTTAGAGTTTTTGATGTTTTTGATGTTTTTAAAGTTTTTAATGTTTTTAATGTTTTTGATATTTTGTTGTTTTTTATTTTTTAAATGTTTTTTAATTTTTTTAATGTTTTTTTTATGTTTTTGATGTTTTGGATGTTTTGGATGATTTTTCGATTTTTTTATGTTTTTGATGTTTTTGATGTTTTTGATGTTTTTGATGTTTTTGATGTTTTTGATGTTTTTGATGTTTTTGATGTTTTTGATGTTTTTGATGTTTTTGATTTTTTTGATGTTTTGTTTTTTTTTGAAGTTTTTATGTAATTTATGTTTATTATGTTTTTGATGTTCTTAATGTTTTTTATATTTATGATGTTTTTGATGTTTTGCTGTTTTTAATGTTTTTGATGTTTTTGATGTTTTCGATTTTTTTGATGTTTAATTTTTTGATGTTTTTTTTTTATGTTTTTGATGTTTTTATTTAAGAACGTATTTGATGCTTTTAATGTTTTTGAGGTTTTTGATGTTTCTGATGATTTTAATGTTTTAAATGTTTTTCATGTTTATGATGTTTTTGATGATTTTGATGTTTTGATGTTTTTGATGTTTTTGATGTTATTATGTTTTTTATGTTTATTATGTTGTTGATGTTTTTGATGTTTTTAATGTTTTTTATGTTCATGATGTTTTTGATGTTGTTGATATTTTTGATGTTTTTCATCTTTTTGATGTTTTCGATATTTTGATTTTTTTGATGTTTTGTTGTTTTTGATGTTTATTATGTTTTTGATGTTTTTAATGTTTTTTATATTTATGATGTTTTTGAAGTTTTCGATATTTTGATTTTTTTGACGTTTTTTAGGTTTTTGATGTTTTCGATGTTTTTGATGTTTTTTGATATTTTTGATGTTTTTGATGTTATTGATGTTTTTGTATTTTTGATGTTTTTGATGTTTTTGATGTTTTTGGTGTTTTTGATGTTTTTGATGTTTTTGATGTTTTTGATGTTTTTGATGTTTTTGATGTTTTTGATGTTTTTGATGTTTTTGATGTTTTTGACGTTTTTGAAGCTTATGATGTTTTTGATGTTTTTTATGTTATTTTTTATGTTTTTGATGTTTTTTTTATTTTCTTTTTGATGTTTTTTATTTTATGACGTATTTGATGTTTTTGAGGTTTTTGATGTTTCTGATGTCTTGATGTTTTTAATATATATGATGTTCTTGATGTTTATGATGTTTTTAATGTTTTTGATGGTTTTGATGTTTTTAACGTTTTTAATGTTTTTAATGTTTTTAATATTTTTAATATTTTTAATGTTTTTAATGTTTTTAATGTTTTTAATGTTTTTAATATTTTTAATGTTTTTAATGTTTTTAATGTTTTTAATGTTTTTAATGTTTTTAATGTTTTTAATGTTTTTAATGTTTTTAATGTTTTTAATGTTTTTAATGTTTTCAATGTTTTTAATTTTTTTAATGTTTTTTATGTTTTTAATTTTGTTTAAGTTTTTTTAGTGTTTTTGATGATTTTGATGTTTTTGATGTTTTATGTTTTTATGTATGTGATGTTTTAATGTTTTCGATTTTTTTGATGTTTTGATTTTTTTGATGTTTTTGATGTTTTTTTTATGTTTTTGATGTTATTGATTTTATAACGAATTTTATGCTTTTAATGTTTTTGCGGTTTTTGATGTGTTGATGTTTCTGATGATTTTAATGTTTTAAATGTTTTTCATGTTTATGATGTTTTTGATGTTTTTGATGTTTTTGATGTTTTTGATGTTTTTGATGTTTTTGATGTTTTTGATGTTTTTGATGTTTTTGATGTTTTTGATGTTTTTGATGTTTTTGATGTTTTTGATGTTTCTGATGTTTTTGATGTTTTTGATGTTATTATGTTTATTATGTTATTGATGTTTTTGATGTTTTTAATGCTTTTTATGTTTATGATGTTTTTGATGTTTTCGATATTTTGATTTTTTTGATGTTTTGTTGTTTTTGATGTTTTTGATGTTATTATGTTTTTTATGCTTATTATGTTATTGATGTTTTTGATGTTTTTAATGTTTTTTATTTTTATGATGTTTTTGATGTTTTTGATGTTTTCGATTTTTTTGATGTTTTAATTTTTTGATGTTTTTTTTTATGTTTTTGATGTTTTTATTTAAGAACGTATTTGATGCTTTTAATGTTTTTGAGGTTTTTGATGTGTTGATGTTTCTGATGATTTTAATGTTTTAAATGTTTTTCATGTTTATGATGTTTTTGATGTTTTTGATGTTTTCGATATTTTGATTTCTTTAATTTTTTTGATGTTTTTGATGTTTTGTTGTTTGTGATGTTTTTGATGTTTTTATGATTTTTATGTTTATTATGTTTTTGATGTTTTTGATGTTTTTAATGTTTTTTATGTTTATGATGTTTTTGATGTTTTTGATGTTTTTGATGTTTTCGATATTTTGATTTTTTTGATGTTTTGTTGTTTTTGATGTTTTTATGTAATTTATGTTTATTATGTTTTTTATGTTCTTAATGTTTTTTATATTTATGATGTTTTTGATGTTTTGCTGTTTTTAATGTTTTTGATGTTTTCGATTTTTTTGATGTTTTAATTTTTTGATGTTTTTTTTTTATGTTTTTGATGTTTTTATTTAAGAACGTATTTGATGCTTTTAATGTTTTTGAGGTTTTTGATGTGTTGATGTTTCTGATGATTTTAATGTTTTAAATGTTTTTCATGTTTATGATGTTTTTGATGTTTTCGATATTTTGATTTCTTTAATTTTTTTGATGTTTTTGATGTTTTGTTGTTTGTGATGTTTTTGATGTTTTTATGATTTTTATGTTTATTATGTTTTTGATGTTTTTAATGTTTTTTATGTTTATGATGTTTATGATGTTTTTGATGTTTTTGATGTTTTTGATGTTTTTGATGTTTTCGATATTTTGATTTTTTTGATGTTTTTAATGTTTTTATTGTTTATGATGTTTATGATGTTTTTGATGTTTTTGATGTTTTTAAAGTTTTTAATGTTTTTAATGTTTTTGATATTTTGTTGTTTTTTATTTTTTTAAATGTTTTTTAATTTTTTTAATGTTTTTTTTTATTGTTTTTGATGTTTTGGATGATTTTGATGTTTTTGATGTTTTTGATGTTTTTGATGCTTTTGATGTTTTTGATGTTTTTGATGTTTTTGATGTTTTTGATGTTTTTATGATTTTTATGTTTATTAAGTTTTTGATGTTTTTGATGTTTTTATGATTTTTATGTTTATTAAGTTTTTGATGTTTTTGATGTTTTTAATGTTTTTATTGTTTATGATGTTTATGATGTTTTTGATGTTTTTGATGTTTTTAAAGTTTTTAATGTTTTTAATGTTTTTGATATTTTGTTGTTTTTTATTTTTTTAAATGTTTTTTAATTTTTTTAATGTTTTTTTTTATTGTTTTTGATGTTTTGGATGATTTTGATGTTTTTGATGTTTTTGATGTTTTTGATGTTTTTGATGTTTTTAAAGTTTTTAATGTTTTTAATGTTTTTGATATTTTGTTGTTTTTTATTTTTTAAATGTTTTTTAATTTTTTTAATGTTTTTGATGTGTTTGATGTTTTTGATGTTATGCTGTTTTTAATATTTTTGATGTTTTTGATGTTTTTGGTGTTTTCGATATTTTGATTTTTTTGATGTTTTGTTGTTTTTGAAGTTTTTATGTTATTTATGTTTATTATGTTTTTGATGTTTTTAATGTGTTTGATGTTTTTGATGTTTTTAGAGTTTTTGATGTTTTTGAAGTTTTTGATGTTTTTAAAGTTTTTTAATGTTTTTAATGTTTTTGATATTTTGTTGTTTTTTATTTTTTAAATGTTTTTTAATTTTTTTAATGTTTTTGATGTTTTGGATGATTTTGATGTTTTGGATGTTTTTGATGTATTATATGTTTTTGATGTTTTTGATGTTTTTAATGTTTTCGATTTTTTCGATGTTTTGATTTCTTTGATGTTTTGATTTTTTTGATGTTTTTTTTTATGTTTTTGATGTTTTTTTTTTATGTTTTTGATGTTTTTGATTTTATAACATATTTAATACTTTTGAGGTTTTTGATGTTTTGATGTTTTTGATGTTTTTGATGTTTTTGATGTTTTTGATGTTTTTGATGTTTTTGATGTTTTTGATGTTTTTGATGTTTTTGATGTTTTGATATTTTTGATGTTTTTGATGTTTTTGATGTTATGTGGTTTTTGATGAGTTTGATGTTTTTGATGTTTTGATGTTATTGATGTTTTTAATATTTTTGATGTTTTGATGTTTTTAATGTTTTGATATTTTGATTTTTTTGATGTTTTTGATGTTTTGTTTTTTTTTTGATGTTTTGTTGTTTTTGATGTTTTATGTTATTTATGTTTATTATGTTTTTGATGTTTTTAATGTTTTTTATATTTATGATGTTTTTGATGTTTTGATGTTTTTAATATTTTTGATGTTTTTGATGTTTTTAAAGTTTTTGATGTTTTTGATGTTTTTAAAGTTTTTAATGTTTTTAATGTTTTTAATGTTTTTGATATTTTGTTGTTCTTTATTTTTTTTAAATGTTTTTCAATTTTTTTAATGTTTTTTTAATGTTTTTGATGTTTTGGATGATTTTGATGTTTTGGATGTTTTTGATGTATTATATGTTTTTGATGTTTTTAATGTTTTTGATTTTTTTGATGTCTTAATTTTTTGATGTTTTGATTTTTTTATGTTTTTTTTTTATGTTTTTGATGTTTTTGATTTTATAACGTATTTGATGCTTTTAATACTTTTGAGGTTTTTGATGTTTTGATGTTTCTGATGATTTTAAATGTTTTTCATGTTTTTGATGTTTTTGATGTTTTTGATTATTTTGATGTTTTTTACATTTCTACGTTTTGATGTTTTTTATATTTCTACATTTTGATGTTTTCTATGTTTTTGATGTTTAGATGTTTTGTTGTTTTTGATGTTTTTGATGTTTTTGATTATTTTGATGTTTTTGATGTTTTTGAAGTATTTGATGTTTTTGAAGTTTTGTTGTTTTTGATTTTTTGGATTGTTTTGATGTTTTCGATTGTTTGGATGTTTTTGATGTCTTGATGTTTTGTTGTTTATGATGTTTTTGATTATTTTGATGTTTTTGATGTACTTGATGTTTTTATGTTTATGATGTTTATGATGTTTTTGATGTTTTGATATTTTTGATGTTTTTGATGTTTTTAAAGCTTTTGATGTTTTTGATGTTATTGATGTTTTTGATGTTTTTAATGTTTTTAATGTTTTAAATGTTTTGTTGTTTTGTTGTTTTTTATGATTTTATTGTTTTTTAATTTTTTTAATGTTTTTTTAATGTTTTTGATGTTTTTGATGTTATGTTGTTTTTGATGTGTTTGATGTTTTTGATGTTTTTGATGTTATGCTGTTTTTAATATTTTTGATGTTTTTGATGTTTTTGATGTTTTCGATATTTTGATTTTTTTGATGTTTTTGATGTTTTGTTGTTTTTGATGTTTTTATGTTATTTATGTTTATTATGTTTTTGATGTTTTTAATGTGTTTGATGTTTTTGATGTTTTTAGAGTTTGTGATGTTTTTGATGTTTTTGATGTTTTTAAAGTTTTTAATGTTTTTAATGTTTTTGATATTTTGTTGTTTTTTATTTTTTAAATGTTTTTTAATTTTTTTAATGTTTTTTAATGTTTATGATGTTTTGGTTGATCTTGATGTTTTGGATGTTTTTGATGTATTATATGTTTTTGATGTTTTTAATGTTTTCGATTTTTTTGATGTTTTGATTTTTTTGATGTTTTTTTTTATGTTTTTTTTATGTTTTTGATGTTTTTGATTTTATAACATATTTTATACTTTTGAGGTTTTTGATGTTTTGATGTTTCTGATGATATTTGATGTTTTTGATGTTTTTAATGTTTTTTATGTTTATGATGTTTATGATGTTTTTGATGTTATTATGTTTATTATGTTATTGATGTTTGTGATGTTTTTAATGCTTTTTTTGTTTATGATGTTTTTGATGTTTTTGATGTTTTCGATATTTTGATTTTTTTGATGTTTTGTTGTTTTTGATGTTTTTATGTAATTTATGTTTATTATGTTTTTTATGTTCTTAATGTTTTTTATATTTATGATGTATTTGATGTTTTGCTGTTTTTAATGTTTTTGATGTTTTTGATGTTTTCGATTTTTTTGATGTTTTAATTTTTTGATGTTTTTTTTTTATGTTTTTGATGTTTTTATTTAAGAACGTATTTGATGCTTTTAATGTTTTTGAGGTTTTTGATGTGTTGATGTTTCTGATGATTTTAATGTTTTAAATGTTTTTCATGTTTATGATGTTTTTGATGTTTTTGATGTTTTTGATCTTTTTGATGTTTTCGATATTTTGATTTTTTTAATTTTTTTGATGTTTTTGATGTTTTGTTGTTTGTGATGTTTTTGATGTTTTTATGATTTTTATGTTTATTATGTTTTTGATGTTTTTGATGTTTTTAATGTTTTTTATGTTTATGATGTTTATGATGTTTTTGATGTTTTTGATGTTTTTGATGTTTTTGATGTTTTTGATGTTTTTATGATTTTTATGTTTATTAAGTTTTTGATGTTTTTGATGTTTTTAATGTTTTTATTGTTTATGATGTTTATGATGTTTTTGATGTTTTTGATGTTTTTGATGTTTTTAAAGTTTTTAATGTTTTTAATGTTTTTGATATTTTTTGTTGTTTTTTATTTTTTTAAATGTTTTTTAATGTTTTTTTTTATTGTTTTTGATGTTTTGGATGATTTTGATGTTTTTGATGTTTTTGATGTTTTTGATGTTATGTTGTTTTTGATGTGTTTGATGTTTTTGATGTTATGCTGTTTTTAATATTTTTGATGTTTTTGATGTTTTTGATGTTTTCGATATTTTGATTTTTTTGATGTTTTTGATGTTTTGTAGTTTTTGATGTTTTTATGTTATTTATGTTTATTATGTTTTTGATGTTTTTAATGTGTTTGATGTTTTTGATGTTTTTAGAGTTTTTGATGTTTTTGATGTTTTTGATGTTTTTAATGTTTTTAATGTTTTTAATGTTTTTGATATTTTGTTGTTTTTTATTTTTTAAATGTTTTTTAATTTTTTTAATGTTTTTTTTAATGTTTTTGATGTTTTGGATGATTTTGATGTTTTGGATGTTTTTGATGTATTATATGTTTTTGATGTTTTTAATGTTTTAGATTTTTTTGATGTTTTGATTTCTTTGATGTTTTGATTTTTTTGATGTTTTTTTTTTATGTTTTTGATGTTTTTTTTTATGTTTTTGATGTTTTTGATTTTATAACATATTTAATACTTTTGAGGTTTTTGATGTTTTGATGTTTCTGATGATTTTTGATGTTTTTAATGTTTTTTATGTTTATGATGTTTTTGATGTTTTTGATGTTTTTGATGTTTTTGATGTTTTTGATGTTTTTGATGTTTTTGATGTTTTTGATGTTTTTGATGTTTTTGATGTTTTTGATGTTTTTGATGTTTTTGATGTTTTTGATGTTATGTTGTTTTTGATGAGTTTGATGTTTTTGATGTTTTGATGTTTTTAATATTTTTGATGTTTTTGATGTTTTTGATGTTTTGGATGATTTTGATGTTTTGGATGTTTTTGATGTATTAAATGTTTATTATGTTTTTGATGTTTTTAATGTGTTTGATGTTTTTGATGTTTTTAGAGTTTTTGATGTTTTCGATATTTTGATTTTTTTGATGTTTTGTTGTTTTTGATGTTTTTATGTTATTTATGTTTATTATGTTTTTGATGTTTTTAATGTGTTTGATGTTTTTGATGTTTTTAGAGTTTTTGATGTTTTTGATGTTTTTGATGTTTTTAAAGTTTTTAATGTTTTTAATGTTTTTGATATTTTTGTTGTTTTTTATTTTTTAAATGTTTTTTAATTTTTTTAATGTTTTTTTAATGTTTTGATGTTTTGGATGATTTTGATGTTTTGGATATTTTGATGTATTATATGTTTTTGATGTTTTTAATGTTTTCGATTTTTTGATGTTTTGATTTTTTGATGTTTTGATTTTTTTGATGTTTTTTTTATGTTTTTTGTGTTTTTTTATGTTTTTGATGTTTTTGATTTCATAACATATTTAATACTTTTGAGGTTTTTGATGTTTTGATGTTTCTGATGATTTTTGATGTTTTTGATGTTTTTAATGTTTGTGATGTTTTTGATGTTTTGTTGTTTTTGATGTTTTATGTTATTTATGTTTATTATGTTTTTGATGTTTTTAATGTTTTTGATGTTTTTGATGTTTTTGATGTTTTTGATGTTTTTAATGTTTTCGATATTTTGATTTTTTTGATGTTTTTGATGTTTTGTTTTTTTTTTTGATGTTTTGTTGTTTTTGATGTTTTATGTTATTTATGTTTATTATGCTTTTGATGTTTTTAATGTTTTTTATATTTATGATGTTTTTGATGTTTTGATGTTTTTAATATTATTGATGTTTTTGATGTTTTTAAAGTTTTTGATGTTTTTGATGTTTTTAAAATTTTTAATGTTTTTAATGTTTTTGATATTTTGTTGTTCTTTATTTTTTTTAAATGTTTTTTAATTTTTTTAATGTTTTTTTAATGTTTTTGATGTTTTGGATGATTTTGATGTTTTGGATGTTTTTGATGTATTATATATTTTTGATGTTTTTAATGTTTTCGATTTTTTTGATGTTTTGATTTTTTTGATGTTTTGATTTTTTTTATGTTTTTTTTTTTATGTTTTTGATATTTTTTTTATGTTTTTGATGTTTTTTGATTTTATAACGTATTTGATGCTGTTAATACTTTTGAGGTTTTGATGTTTTGATGTTTCTGATGATTTTAATGTTTTAAATGTTTTTGATGTTTTTGATTATTTTGATGTTTTTTACATATCTACGTTTTGATGTTTTTTATATTTCTACATTTTGATGTTTTCTATGTTTTTGATGTTTACTTGTTTTGTTGTTTTTGATGTTTTTGATTATTTTGATGTTTTTGATGTTTTTGATGTATTTGATGTTTTTGATGTTTTTGAAGTTTTGTTGTTTTTGATTTTTTGATTGTTTTGATGTTTTCGATTGTTTTGATGTTTTTGATGTCTTGATGTTTTGTTGTTTTTGATGTTTTTGATTATTTTGATGTTTTTGATGTACTTGATGTTTTTATGTTTATGATGTTTATGATGTTTTTGATGTTTTGATATTTTTGATGTTTTTGCTGTTTTTGAAGCTTTTGATGTTTTTGATGTTATTGATGTTTTTGATGTTTTTAATGTTTTTAATGTTTTGTTGTTTTGTTGTTTTTTATGTTTTTAATGTTTTTTAATTTTTTTAATGTTTTTTTAATGTTATTGATGTTTTTGATGTTTTTGATGTTTTTGATGATCTTGTTGTTTTGGATGTTTTTGATGTTTTATATGTTTTTGACGTTATTGATGTTTTCGATTTTTTTGATGTTTTGATTTTTTTGATGTTTTTTTTATGTTTTTGATGTTTTTGATTTAATAACGTATTTGATGCTTTTAATGTTTTTAAGGTTTTTGATGTGTTGATGTTTCTGATGATTTTAATGTTTTAAATGTTTTTCATGTTTATGATGATTTTGATGATTTTGATGTTTTGTTGTTATTGATGTTTTTGATGTTTTGATGTTTTTGATGTTATTATGTTTTTTATGTTTATTATGTTATTGATGTTTTTGATGTTTTTAATGTTTTTTATGTTTATGATGTTTTTGATGTTTTTGATTTTTTCAATATTTTGATTTTTTTGATGATTTGTTGCTTTTGATGTTTTTATGTAATTTATCTTTATTATGTTTTTGATGTTCTTAATGTTTTTATATTTATGATGTTTTTGATGTTTTGCTGTTTTTAATGTTTTTGATGTTTTTGATGTTTTCGATTTTTTTGATGTTTTAATTTTTTAATGTTTTTTTTTTATGTTTTTGATGTTTTTATTTAAGAACGTATTTGATGCTTTTAATGTTTTTGACGTTTTTGATGTGTTGATGTTTCTGATGATTTTAATGTTTTAAATGTTTTTCATGTTTATGACGTTTTTGATGATTTTGATGTTTTTGATGTTTTGTTGTTTTTGATGTTATTATGTTTTTTTTGTTTATTATGTTGTTGATGTTTTTGAAGTTTTTAATGTTTTTTATGTTCATGATGTTTTTGATGTTGTTGATATTTTTGATGTTTTTCATCTTTTCGATGTTTTCGATATTTTGATTTTTTTGATGTTTTGTTGATTTTGATGTTTATTATGTTTTTGATGTTTTTAATGTTTTTTATATTTATGATGTTTTTGAAGTTTTCGATATTTTGATTTTTTTGATGTTTTTAGGTTTTGATGTTTTCGATGTTTTTGATGTTTTGATGTTTTTGATATTTTTGATGTTTTTGATGTTATTGATGTTTTTGATATTTTTTGATGTTTTTGATGTTTTCGATGTTTTTGATGTTTTTGATGTTTTTGATGTTTTGATGTTTTTGATGTTTTTGATGTTTTTGATGTTTTTGATGTTTTCGATATTTTGATTTTTTGATGTTTTGTTGTTTTTGATGTTTTTATGTAATTTATGTTTATTATGTTTTTGATGTTTTTAATGTTTTTTATATTTATGATGTTTTGATGTTTTGATGTTTTGATGTTTTGATGTTTTTGATGTTTTGATGTTTTATTGTTATTGATGTTTTGATGTTATTATGTTTTTTATGCTTATTATGTTATTGATGTTTTTGATGTTTTTAATGTTTTTTATGTTTATGATGTTTTTGATGTTTTCGATTTTTTTGATGTTTTAATTTTTTGATGTTTTTTTTTTATGTTTTTAATGTTTTTATTTAAGAACGTATTTGATGCTTTTAATGTTTTTGAGGTTTTTTTGATGTGTTGATGTTTCTGATGATTTTAATGTTTTAAATGTTTTTCATGTTTATGATGTTTTTGATGATTCTGATGTTTTGATGTTTTGTTGTTTTTGATGTTTTTGATGTTATTATGTTTTTTATGTTTATTATGTTGTTGATGTTTTTGAAGTTTTTAATGTTTTTTATGTTCATGATGTTTTTGATGTTGTTGATATTTTTGATGTTTTTCATCTTTTTGATGTTTTCGATATTTTGATTTTTTTGATGTTTTGTTGATTTTGATGTTTATTATGTTTTTGATGTTTTTAATGTTTTTTATATTTATGATGTTTTTGAAGTTTTCGATATTTTGATTTTTTTGATGTTTTTTAGGTTTTTGATGTTTTTGATGTTTTTGATGTTTTTGATATTTTTGATGTTTTTGATGTTTTTCATGTTTTTGATGTTTTTGATGTTTTTGATATTTTTGATGTTTTTGATGTTTTTGATGTTTTTGATGTTTTTGGTGTTTTTGATGTTTTTGATGTTTTTGATGTTTTGATGTTTTTGATGTTTTCGATATTTTGATTTTTTTGATTTTTTTGATGTTTTGTTGTTTTTGATGTTTTTATGTAATTTATGTTTATTATGTTTTTGATGTTTTTAATGTTTTTTATATTTATGATGTTTTTGGTGTTTTGATGTTTTGCTGTTTTGATGTTTTTGATGTTTTTGATGTTTTGTTGTTATTGATGTTTTTGATGTTTTTGATGTTTTTGATGTTATTATGTTTTTTATGCTTATTATGTTATTGATGTTTTTGATGTTTTTAATGTTTTTTATGTTTATGATGTTTTTGATGTTTTTGATGTTTTCGATTTTTTTGATGTTTTAATTTTTTGACGTTTTTTTTATGTTTTTGATGTTTTTATTTAAGAACGTATTTGATGCTTTTAATGTTTTTGAGGTTTTTGATGTGTTGATGTTTCTGATGATTTTAATGTTTTAAATGTTTTTCATGTTTATGATGTTTTTGATGATTTTGATGTTTTGTTGTTTTTGATGTTTTTGATGTTTTTGATGTTTTTATGTTTTTTATGTTTATTATGTTGTTGATGTTTTTGATGTTTTTAATGTTTTTTATGTTCATGATGTTTTTGATGTTGTTGATATTTTTGATGTTTTTCATCTTTTCGATGTTTTCGATATTTTTATTTTTTTGATGTTTTGTTGATTTTGATGTTTATTATGTTTTTGATGTTTTTAAATTTTTTTATATTTATGATGTTTTTGAAGTTTTCGATATTTTGATTTTTTTGATGTTTTTTAGGTTTTTGATGTTTTCGATGTTTTTGATGTTTTTGATGTTTTTGATATTTTTGATGTTTTTGATGTTATTGATGTTTTTGATATTTTTGATGTTTTTGATGTTTTTGATGTTTTTGATGTTTTTGATGTTTTGATGTTTTTGATGTTTTCGATATTTTGATTTTTTTTAATGTTTTGTTGTTTTTGATGTTTTTATGTAATTTATGTTTATTATGTTTTTGATGTTTTTACTGTTTTTTATATTTATGATATTTTTGATGTTTTGATGTTTTGCTGTTTTGATGTTTTTGATGTTTTATTGTTATTGATGTTTTTGATGTTTTTGATGTTATTATGTTTTTTATGCTTATTATTTTATTGATGTTTTTGATGTTTTTAATGTTTTTTATGTTTATGATGTTTTTGATGTTTTCGATTTTTTTGATGTTTTAATTTTTTGATGTTTTTTTTTTATGTTTTTGATGTTTTTATTTAAGAACGTATTTGATGCTTTTAATGTTTTTGAGGTTTTTGATGTGTTGATGTTTCTGATGATTTTAATGTTTTAAATGTTTTTCATGTTTATGATGTTCTTGATGATTTTGATGTTTTGTTGTTTTTGATGTTTTTGATGTTATTATGTTTTTTATGTTTATTATGTTGTTAATGTTTTTGAAGTTTTTAATGTTTTTTATGTTCATGATGTTTTTGATGTTGTTGATATTTTTGATGTTTTTCATCTTTTTGATGTTTTTGATGTTGTTGATATTTTTGATGTTTTTCATCTGTTTGATGTTTTCGATGTTTTGATTTTTTTGATGTTTTGTTGATTTTGATGTTTATTATGTTTTTGATGTTTTTAATGTTTTTTATATTTATGATGTTTTTGAAGTTTTCGATATTTTGATATTTTTGATGTTTTTTAGGTTTTTGATGTTTTCGATGTTTTTGATGTTTTTGATGTTTTTGATATTTTTGATGTTTTTGATGTTTTTGATGTTATTATGTTTTTTATGTTTATTATGTTGTTGATGTTTTTGATGTTTTTAATGTTTTTTATGTTCATGATGTTTTTGATGTTGTTGATATTTTTGATGTTCTTCATCTTTTCGATGTTTTCGATATTTTGATTTTTTTGATGTTTTGTTGATTTTTATGTTTATTATGTTTTTGATGTTTTTAAATTTTTTTATATTTATGATGTTTTTGAAGTTTTCGATATTTTGATTTTTTTGATGTTTTTTAGGTTTTGATGTTTTCGATGTTTTTGATGTTTTGATGTTTTTGATATTTTGATGTTTTTGATGTTATTGATGTTTTTGATATTTTTGATGTTTTTGATGTTTTGATGTTTTTGATGTTTTGATGTTTTGATGTTTTTTGATGTTTTTGATGTTTTTGATGTTTTTGATGTTTTTGATGTTTTTGATGTTTTTGATGTTTTTGATGTTTTGATGTTTTTGATGTTTTTGATATTTTGATTTTTTTGATTTTTTGATGTTTTGTTGATTTTGATGTTTATTATGTTTTTGATGTTTTTTAATGTTTTTATATTTATGATGTTTTTGAAGTTTTGGATATTTTGATTTTTTTGATGTTTTTTAGGTTTTTGATGTTTTTGATGTTTTTGATGTTTTTGATATTTTTGATGTTTTTGATGTTATTGATGTTTTTGATATTTTTGATGTTTTGATTTTTTTGATGTTTTGTTGTTTTTGATGTTTTGATGTTTTTGATGTTTTTGATATTTTTATTAATGTTTATTATGTTTTTGATGTTTTTAATGTTTTTTATATTTATGATGTTTTTGATGTTTTGATGTTTTTTGCTGTTTTGATGTTTTTGATGTTTTTTATTTTGTTGTTATTGATGTTTTTGATGTTTTGATGTTTTGTTGTTATTGATGTTTTTGATGTTTTTGATGTTTTTGATGTTATTATGTTTTTATGCTTATTATGTTATTGATGTTTTGATGTTTTTAATGTTTTTTTTGTTTATGATGTTTTTGATGTTTTTGATGTTTTCGATTTTTTGATGTTTTGATTATTTGATGTTATTTTTTATGTTTTTGATGTTTTTATTTAAGAACGTATTTGATGCTTTTTAATGTTTTTGAGGTTTTTGATGTGTTGATGTTTCTGATGATTTTAATGTTTTAAATGTTTTTCATGTTTATGATGTTTTTGATGATTTTGATGTTTTGATGTTTTGTTGTTTTTGATGTTATTATGTTTTTTATGTTTATTATGTTGTTGATGTTTTTGATGTTTTAAATGTTTTTTATGGTCTTGATGTTTTTGATGTTGTTGATATTTTTGATGTTTTTCATCTTTTTGATGTTTTCGATATTTTGATGTTTTTGATGTTTTTGTTGTTTTTGATGTTTTTTATGTTTTAATGTTTTTTTTATGATGTTTTGATGTTTTTGATGTTTTGAATGTTTTTGATGTTTTTGATGTTTTTGATGTTTTTGATGTTTTTTGATGTTTTTGTTTTTATGTTTTTGATGTTTTTATTTAAGAACGTATTTGATGCTTTAAATGTTTTGAGGTTTTGATGTGTTGATGTTTCCCGATGATTTTAATGTTTTAAATGTTTTTCATGTTTATGATGTTTTTGATGATTTTGATATTATTGATGTTTTTGATGTTTTTGATGTTTTGATGTTATTATGTTTTTTTGTTTATTATGTTGTTGATGTTTTTGATGTTTTTAGGTTTTATATGTTCATGATGTTTTTGATGTTGTTGATATTTTTGATGTTTTTCATCTTTTGATGTTTTCGATATTTTGATTTTTTTGATGTTTTGTTGTTTTGATGTTTTTGATGTTATTATGTTTTTTTATGTTTATTATGTTGTTGATGTTTTTGAAGTTTTTAATGTTTTTATGTTCATGATGTTTTTGATGTTGTTGATATTTTTGATGTTTTTCATATTTTGATGTTTTTGATGTTTTGATGTTTTTTGATGTTTTGTTGATTTTGATTTTTGATGTTTTTAGACTTTATGTGTTTTGATGTTTTGATGTTTTTGATGTTTTTGATGTTTTGAAGTTTTGATTTTTTTGATGTTTTTGATGTTTTTGATGTTTTCGATGTTTTTGATGTTTTTGATGTTTTTGATATTTTGATGTTTTTGATGTTATTGATGTTTTTGATGTTTTTGATGTTTTTGATGTTTTTGATGTTTTGATGTTTTTGATGTTTTGATGTTTTTGATGTTTTGATGTTTTTAGTTTTTGATGTTTTTGATGTTTTGATGTTTTGATGTTTTTGATGTTTTGATGTTTTTGATGTTTTTGATGTTTTTGATGTTTTTGATGTTTTGATGTTTTGATGTTTTTGATGTTTGATATTTTTGATTTTTTTGTTGTTTTGATGTTTTGATGTATTTATGTTTATTATGTTTTTGATGTTTTTAATGTTTTTGTTGTGATGTTTTTGATGTTTTGATGTTTTGATGTTTTGATGTTTTGATGTTTTGATGTTATTGTTGTTTTTGATGTTTTGATGTTTTTGATGTTTTTGATGTTTTTGATGTTTTGATGTTTTATGTTATGATTTTTTTATGTTTTTGATGTTTTTGATGTTTTTAATGTTTTTAATGTTTTTTATGTTTTTGATGTTTTGATGTTTTATGATGTTTTTGATGTTTTGTATGTTTTGGATGTTTTTGGTGTTGTTGATGTTTTCGATGTTTTTGATGTTTTGATGTTTTGATATTTTTGATGTTTTTGATGTTTTGTTGATGTTTTGATGTTTTTGATGTTTTTGATGTTTTTAATGTTTTTTATGTTTTTGATGTTTTGATGTTTTTGATGTTTTTGATGTTTTGATGTTTTTGATGTTTTTGATGTTTTTGATGTTTTTGATGTTTTGATGTTTTTGATGTTTTTGATGTTTTTAGATGTTTTTAATGTTTTTGATGTTTTTGATGTTTTTTTTTGATGATTTTGATGTTTTAAATGTTTTTGATGTTTTTGATGTTTTTGATGTTTTTGATATTTTTGATGTTTTGATGTTTTGATGTTTTTGATGTTTTTATGTTTTTGATGTTTATTATGTTGTTGATGTTTTTGATGTTTTTAATGTTTTTATGTTCATGATGTTTTTGATGTTTTGATGTTTTGATGTTTTTCATGTTTTTGATGTTTTCGATGTTTTGATTTTTTTTTTGATGTTTTGATGTTTTGATGTTTATGATGTTTTTGATGTTTTAAATGTTTTTTATGTTTTTGATGTTTTTGATATTTTGATGTTTTTGATGTTTTGATGTTTTTGATGTTTTTGATGTTTTGATGTTTTGATGTTTTGATATTTTTGATGTTTTTGATGTTTTTGATGTTTTGATGTTTTGATGTTTTTGATGTTTTTGATGTTTTCGATATTTTGATGTTTTTGGTGTTTTGATGTTTTGATGTTTTTGATGTTTTTGATATTTTGATTTTTTTGATGTTTTTTGATGTTTTTGATGTTTTGATGTTTTTGATGTTTTGATGTTTTTGATGTTTTTTAGAACTTTGATGTTTTTGATGTTTTTGATGTTTTGAAGTTTTTGAGTTTGATGTTTTTGATGTTTTAATGTTTTTGATGTTTTTGATGTTTTGATGTTTTTGATGTTTTTGATGTTTTTGATGTTTTTGATGTTTTGATGTTTTTGATGTTTTTGATGTTTTGATGTTTTGATGTTTTTGATGTTTTTGATGTTTTTGATGTTTTGACGTTTTTGATGTTTTGATGTTTTTGATGTTTTGATGTTTTTGATGTTTTGATGTTTTTGATGTTTTTGATGTTTTGATGATGTTTTGATGTTTTCGATGTTTTGGATGTTTTTGATGTTTTTATGTTTTTGATGTTTATGATGTTTTGATGTTTTGATGTTTTTTGATGTTTTTTATGTTTTTGATGTTTTTGATATTGATGGTTTTTTGATGTTTTGATGTTTTGATGTTTTTGATGTTTTTGATGTTTTTGATGTTTTGATGTTTTGATGTTTTTGATGTTTTGATGTTTTTTATGTTTTGATGTTTTTTGATGTTTTTTGATGTTTTTGATGTTTTTGATGTTTTTGATGTTTTTGATGTTTTGATGTTTTTGATGTTTTTAATGTTTTTGATGTTTTTGATGTTTTTGATGTTTTTGATGTTTTTGATGTTTTTGATGTTTTTGTTTATTAATGTTTTGATGTTTTCGATGTTTTTGATGTTTTGATGTTTTTGATGTTTTTGATGATTTTTAATGTTTTAATTTATGTTGATGTTTATGATGTTTTTGATGTTTTGATGTTTTGATGTTTCTGATGTTTTGATGTTTTTGATGTTTTGATGTTTTTGATGTTTTGATGTTTTTGATTTTGATGTTTTTGATGTTTTTGATGTTTTTGATGTTTTGATGTTTGATGTTTTTGATGTTTTGATGTTTTTGATGTTTTGATGTTTTTGATGTTTTTGATGTTTGATGTTTTGATGTTTTTGATGTTTTTGATGTTTTTATGTTTTTGATGTTTTGATGTTTTTGATATTTTGAGTTTTTTTGATGTTTTTATGTTTGTGTTGATTTTTGATGTTTTTATATTTTTGATGTTTTTGATGTTTTGATGTTTTTTGATGTTTTTATGTTTTTGATGTTTTTTGATGTTTTGATGTTTTCGATGTTTTGATGTTTTTGATGTTTTTGTTGTTTTTGATGTTTTGATGTTTTGATGTTTTTGATGTTTTTGATGTTTTTGATGTTTTTGATGTTTTTGGTGTTTTGATGTTTTGGATGTTTTTGATGTTTTGATGTTTTTGATGTTTTGATGTTTTTGATGTTTTTGATGTTTTGATGTTTTTGATGTTTTTTATGTTTTATGTTTTTGATGTTTTTGATGTTTTTGATGTTTTTGATGTTTTGATGTTTTTGATGTTTTTGATGTTTTGATTTTTGATGTTTTTTTGATGTTTTTGATGTTTTTGATGTTTTTGATGTTTTTATGTTATTGATGTTTTTTTGATGTTTTTGATGTTTATTTATGTTTATAATGTTTTTGATGTTTTTGATGTTTTCGATGTTTTTGATGTTTTGATGTTTTGTTGTTTTTGATGTTTTTGATGTTTTTATGTATTTGATGTTTTTATGTTTTGATGTTTTTGATGTTTTGATGTTTTTGATGTTTTGATGCTTTTGATGTTTTGATGTTTTGATGTTTTTGATGTTTTTGATGTTTTGATGTTTTTTTGTTTTTGATGTTTTTTGATGTTTTTGATGTTTGAGGTTTTGATGTTTTTGATGTTTTTGATGATTTTTGATGTTTTTGATGTTTTGATGTTTTTGATGTTTTGTTGATGTTTTTGATGTTTTGATGTTTTTGATGTTTTTGATGTTTTTGATGTTTTTGATGTTTTTTGATGTTTTGATGTTTTTGATGTTTTTGATGTTTCTGATGTTTTGATGTTTTGATGTTTTGATGTTTTGATGTTTTTGATGTTTTTTGATGTTTTTGATGTTTTGATGTTTTTGATGTTTTTGTTGTTTTTGATGTTTTGATGTATTTGGTTTTATGTTTTTTGATATTTTTGATGTTTTTGTGTTTTTGATGTTTTGATGTTTTGATGTTTTGCTGTTTTGATGAGTTTTTAATGTTTTTGATGTTTTTGATGTTTTGATGTTTTGATGTTATTTTTATGTTTTTTGATGTTTTTTTTGTTTTGATGTTTTTGATGTTTATGACGTTTTGATGTTTTTGATGTTTTTGATGTTTTGATGTTTTGAGGTTTTTGATGTTTTTGATGTTTTGATGTTTGATGTTTTTATATGTTTTGATGTTTTTGATGTTTGATGTTTTAATGTTTTGATGTTTTCGATGTTTTTGATGTTTTGATGTTTTTATTTTTGATATTGTTTTGATGTTTTTATGTTTTGAAGTGTTTTTGATGTTTTGATATACTGATGTTTTTGATGCTTTTGATGTTTTTGATGTTTTGATGTTTTTGATGTTTTAATGTTTTTGATGTTTTTTATGTTTTTATGTTTTTGATGTTTTTGATGTTTTGATGTTTTTGATGTTTTTGATGTTTTTGATGTTTGATGTTTTTGATGTTTTTGATGTTTTTAATGTTTTTGATGTTTTGATGTTTCCGATGTTTTGATGTTTTTGATGATTTTTATGTTTTTGATGTTTTGATGTTTTTGATGTTTTGATGTTTGATGTTTTTGATGTTTTTGATGTTTTTGATGTTTTTTATGTTTTTATGTTTTGATGTTTTTGATGTTTTGATGTTATTGATGTTTTTGATGTTTTTGATGTTTGATGTTTTTGATGTTTTGATGTTTTTTGATGTTTTGATGTTTTTAATGTTTTTGATGTTTTTTATGTTTTTGATGTTTTTTGAAGTTTTTGATGTTTTTTATGTTTTGATGTTTTTGATGTTTTTGATGTTTTTGATGTTTTTTACGTGTTTTAATGTTTTTGATGTTTGATGTTTCGATGTTTTTGATGTTTTTGATGTTTTTATGTTTTTGATGTTTTTGATGTTTTTGATGTTTTTGATGTTTTTGATGTTTTTGTATGTTTTTGATGTTTTTGATATTTTAGAAGTTTTTGATGTTTTTGATGTTTTTTATGTTTTTGATATTTTTGGTGCTTTTATGATATTTGATGTTTTTGATGTTTTTTGATTTTGTTGATGTTTTTGATGTTTTAGATGTTTTTTGATGTTTTTGATGTTTTGATGTTTTTGATGTTTTTATGTTTTTTTATGTTTTTTTATGTTTTTATGTTTTTGATATTTTTAAATGTTTTTGATGTTTGTGATGTTTTTGATGTTTTGATGTTTTTGATGTTTTTGATGTTTGATGTTTTTTTTTGATGTTATGATGTTTTTGATGTTTTTGATGTTTTTGATGTTTTTTTATGTTTTGATGTTTTTGATGTTTTGTGATGTTTTTGATGTTTTTGATGTTTTTGATGTTTTTGTGTTTTTGATGATATCGATGTTTTTGATGTTATTGATGTTTTTGATGTTTTGACGATATCCGATGTTTTGAGATGTTATTGATGTTTTTGATGTTTTTGATGCTTTGATGTTTTTGATGTTTTGATGTTTTTTGATGTTTTGATGTTTTTGACGTTTTTGATGTTTTGATGTTTTTGATGCTTTGATGTTTTTGATGTTTTTGATGATATCGATGTTTTGGTGTTTGATGTTTTGATGTTTTGATGTTTTGATGTTTTGATGTTTTTAAGTCTTTTGATGTTTCTGATAACATATTTTTTATATTTTTGATGTTTTACATGTTTTTGACGTTTTTGATGTTTTCGATGTTTTGGTTGTTTTTGATGTTTTTGATGTTTTGATGTTTTTGATGTTTTTGATGTTTTTGATGTTTTCGATGTTTTTGATGTTTTTGATGTTTTTATATGTTTGATGTTTTCTATGTTTTTGATGTTTTGATGTTTTTGATGTTTTGATATTT
>JAECWR010000062.1:0-14546 GCA_018150935.1 Drosophila pruinosa | reverse complement strand
TTTGATGTTTGATGTTTTTGATGTTTTAATGTTTTTGATGTTTTTGATGTTTTTGATGTTTTTGATGTTTTTGATGTTTTTGATGTTTTTGATGTTTTTGATGTTTTTGATGTTTTTGATGTTTTTGATGTTTTTGATGTTTTGGAATGTTTTTGATGTTTTTGTTGTTTTTGATATTTTTGATGTTTTTGATGTTTTTGATAATTTTTTTTTTTATGTTTGTGATGTCTTCGATGTTTTTTTTATGTTTTTGATGCTTTTATGTTTTTGATATTTTTGAAGTTTATGATGATTCTGATGTTTTTGATGTTTTTCGTGTTTTTGATGTTTTTGATGTTTTTGATGATTTCGATGTTTTTGATGTTTTGATGTTCTTGATGTTTTTGATGTTTTTGATGTTTTTGATGTTTTTGATGTTTTTGATGTTTTTGATGTTTTTGATGTTTTTGATGTTTTTGATGTTTTTGATGTTTTTGATGATTTCGATGTTTTTGATATTTTTGATGTTTTTGATGTTATTGATGTTTTTGATGTTTTTGAGGTTTTTGTTGTTTTTTATGTTTTTTATGTTTTTGATGTTTTTGATGTTTTGATGTTTTTGATGTTTTGATGTTTTGATGTTTTAGATGTTTTTGATGTTTTTGATGTTTTTTATATTTTTGATGTTTTTGATGTTATTTATGTTTTTGACGTTTTATATGTTTTTGACGTTTTTGATGTTTTTGATGTTTTTGAGGTTTTTGATGTTTTTGATGTTTTTGATGTTTTTGATGTCATTGATGTTTTGATGTTTGTGTTGTGAAGTGTTTGATGTTTTTGATGTTTTTAAGGTTTTTGATGTTTTTGATGTTTTTGATGTTTTTGATGTTTTTGATGTTTTTGATGTTTATGATTTTTTAATGTTTTTAATGTTTTTGATGTTTTTGATGATGTTTTGATGTTTTGATATTTTTGATGTTTTTGATGTTTTTGATGTTTTGATGTTTTTGATGATTTCGATGTTTTTGATGTTTTTGATGCTTTTGATGTTTTTGATGTTTTTGATGAAGTTTTTGATGTTTTGATGTTTTGATATTTTTAATGTTTTTGATGTTTTTGATGTTTTTGATGTTATTGATGTTTTTGATGTTTATATGTTTTTTGACGTTTTTGATGTTTGATGTTTGAGGTTTTGATGTTTTTGATGTTTTTGATGTTTTTGATGTTTTTGATGTTTTAATGTTTTGATGTTCCTAATGTTTTTAATGTTTTTTATGTTAATGATGTTTTTGATGTTTTCGATGTTTTTTGATGTTTTTGATGTTTTTGATGTTTTTGATGTTTTTGATGTTTTTGATGTTTTTGATGTTTTTGATGTTTTTGATGTTTTTGATGTTTTTGATGTTTTTGATGTTTTTGATGTTTTTGATGTTTTTGATGTTTTGGAATGTTTTTGATGTTTTTGTTGTTTTTGATATTTTTGATGTTTTTGATGTTTTTTTTTTTTATGTTTGTGATGTCTTCGATGTTTTTTTTATGTTTTTGATGCTTTTATGTTTTTGATATTTTTGAAGTTTATGATGATTCTGATGTTTTTGATGTTTTTGATGTTTTTGATGTTTTTGATGTTTTTGATGATTTCGATGTTTTTGATGTTTTTGATGTTCTTGATGTTTTTGATGTTTTGATGTTCTTGATATTTTTGATGTTTTTGATGTTTTTGATGTTTTTGATGTTTTTGATGTTTTTATGTTTTGATGTTTTTGATGTTTTTGATGTTTTTGATGTTTTGATGTTTTTTGATGTTTTGATGTTGTTTTGATGTTTTTGATGTTTTTGATGTTTTTGATGTTTTTGATGTTTTTGATGTTTTTGATGTTTTTGATGTTTTGATGTTTTTGATGTTTTTGATGTTTTTGATGATTTCGATGTTTTTGATATTTTTGATGTTTTTGATGTTATTGATGTTTTTGATGTTTTTGAAGTTTTTGTTGTTTTTTATGTTTTTTATGTTTTTGATGTTTTTGATGTTTTTGATGTTTTTGATGTTTTTGATGTTTTGATGTTTTGATGTTTTAGATGTTTTTGATGTTTTTGATGTTTTTGATGTTTTTTATATTTTTGATGTTTTTGATGTTATTTATGTTTTTGACGTTTTATATGTTTTTGACGTTTTTGATGTTTTTGATGTTTTTTTTTTTGAGGGTTTTTTTTTTTGATGTTTTTGATGTTTTTGATGTTTTGATGTCATATTTTTGATGTTTTTGATGTTTTTGTGTTGTGAAGTGTTTGATGTTTTTGATGTTTTTAAGGTTTTTGATGTTTTTGATGTTTTTGATGTTTTGATGTTTTTGATGTTTTTGATGGTTATGATTTTTTTAATGTTTTTAATGTTTTTGATGTTTTTGATGATGTTTTGATGTTTTGATATTTTTGATGTTTTTGATGTTTTTGATGTTTTGATGTTTTTGATGATTTCGATGTTTTTGATGTTTTTGATGCTTTTGATGTTTTTGATGTTTTGATGATGTTTTGATGTTTTTGATGTTTAATATTTTTAATGTTTTTGATGTTTTTGATGTTTTTGATGTTATTGATGTTTTTGATGTTTTATATGTTTTTGACGTTTTTGATGTTTTTGATGTTTTTGAGGTTTTTGATGTTTTTGATGTTTTTGATGTTTTTGATGTTTTAATGTTTTGATGTTTCTAATGTTTTTAATGTTTTTTATGTTAATGATGTTTTTGATGTTTTCGATGTTTTTGATGTTTTTGATGTTTTTGATGTTTTTGAATGTTTTTGATGTTTTTGATGTTTTTGATGTTTTTAATGTTTTTGATGTTTTTGATGTTTTTGATGTTTTTGATGTTTTTTATGTTTTTGATGTTTTTGATGTTTTAATGTTTTGATGTTTTTAATGTTTTTAATGTTTTTTATGTTTATGATGTTTTTGATGTTTTTGATGTTTTTGATGTTTTTGATGTTTTTGAATGTTTTTGATGTTTTTGATGTTTTTGTTGTTTTTTATGTTTTTGATGTCTTTCTGTTTTTTATGTTTTTGATGATTTTGATGTTTTTGATGTTTTTGATGTTTTTGATGTTTTTGATGTTTTTGATGTTTTTGATGTTTTTGATGTTTTTGATGTTTTTGATGTTTTTGATGTTTTTGATGTTTTTAAGGTTTTTGATGTTTTTGATGTTTTGATGTTTTGATGTTTTGATGTTTTTGATGTTTTTGATGTTTTTGATGTTTTTGATGTTTTCATGTTTTTTTTTTTTTTTTTTTTTTTTTAATGTTTTTGATGTTTTGATGATGTTTTTGATGTTTTGATGTTTTTAATGTTTTTAATGTTTTTTATGTTAATGATGTTTTTGATGTTTTCGATGTTTTTGATGTTTTTGATGTTTTTGATGTTTTTGATTGTTTTTGCTGTTTTTGATGTTTTTGATGTTTTTGTTGTTTTGGATGTTTATGATGTTTTTGATGTTTATGATGTTTTTAATGTTTTGATGTTTTTGATGTTTTTGATGTTTTGATGCTTTTGATGTTTTTGATGTTTTTGATGTTTTTGATGTTTTTGATGTTTTTGATGTTTTTGTTGTTTTGGATGTTTTTGATGTTTATGATGTTTTTAATGTTTTTTGATGTTTTTGATGTTTTGATGTTTTTGATGTTTTAGATGTTTTTGATGTTATTGATGTTTTGGATGTTTTTGATGTTTTTGTTGTTTTTTATGTTTTTGATGTCTTTCTGTTTTTGATGTTTTTGATGATTTTGATGTTTTTGATGTTTTTGATGTTTTTGATGTTATTGATGTTATCGATGTTTTTGATGTTTTTGATGTTTTTGATGTTATTGATGTTTTTGATGTTTTTGATGTTTTTGATGTTTTTGAATGTTTTTGATGTTTTTGTTGTTTTTGATATTTTTGATGTTTTTATGTTTCTGATGTTTTTGATGTTTTTGATGTTTTTGATGTTTTGATGTTTTGATGTTTTGATGTTTTGATGTTTTTGATGTTTTTGGTGTTTTTGATGTTTTTGATGTTTTTGATGTTTTTGATGTTTTTGATGATTTCGGGTTTTGATGTTTTTGATGCTTTTGATGTTTTTTTTTTTTTTTATTTTTGTGATGTCTTCGATGTTTTGATGTTTTTGATACTTTTATGTTTTTGATATTTTTGAAGTTTTTGATCATTTTGATGTTTTCGATGTTTTTGATGTTTTTGATGTTTTTGATGTTTTAATGTTTTGATGTTTTTGATGTTTTTTTTGATGTTTTTGATGTTTTTGATGATTTCGGTTTTTTTGATGTTTTTGATGTTTTGATGTTTTTGATGTTTTTTTTTTTTATGTTTGTGATGTCTTCGATGTTTTTGATGCTTTTATGTTTTTGATATTTTTGAAGTTTTTGATGATTGTGATGTTTTTGATGTTTTTGATGATTTCGGTTTTTTTGATGTTTTTGACGTTTTTGGTGTTTTTGATGTTTTTGATCTTTTGATGTTTTTGATGTTTTGACGTTTTGATGTTTTGATGTTTTTGATGTTTTGGATGATTTTGATGTTTTTGATGTTTGTGATGTTTTTGATGTTTTTGATGTTTTTGATGTTTTTGATGTTTTGATGTTTTGATGTTTTGATGTTTTTGATGTTTTAGATGTTTTGATGTTTTTGATGTGTTTGATTTTTTTGATGTTTTTGATGTTTTTGATGTTATTGATGTTATCGATGTTTTTGATGTTTTTGATGTTTTTGATGTTTTTGATGTTTTTGATGTTTTTGATGTTTTATATGTTTTTGATGTTTTTGATGTTATTGATGTTATCGATGTTTTTGATGTGTTTGATTTTTTTTTATGTTTTTGATGTTATTGATGTTATCGATGTTTTTAATGTTTTTGACGTTTTTGATGTTTTTGATGTTTTTGATGTTTTTGATGTTTTAGATGTTTTTGATGTTATGATGTTTTTGATATTTTTGATGTTATTGATATTTTTGATGTTATTGATGTTTTTGATGTTCTAGAGGTTTTTGGTGTTTTTGAGGTTTTTGATGTTTTGATGTTTTTGATGTTTTTGATGTTCATGATGTTTTTAATGTTTTTGATGTTTTGATGATGTTTTGATGTTTTGATATTTTTGATGTTTTTGATGTTTTTGATGTTTTGATGTTTTGATGTTTTAGATGTTTTTGATGTTTTGATGTTTTTGATATTTTTGATGTTATTGATATTTTTGATGTTATTGATGTTTTTGATGTTTTTAAGGTTTTTGATGTTTTTGATGTTTTTGATGTTTTGATGTTTTTGATGTTTTTGATGTTCATGATGTTTTTAATGTTTTTAATGTTTTTGATGTTTTGATGATGTTTTGATGTTTTGATATTTTTGATGTTTTTAATGTTTTTGATGTTTTAATGTTTTGATGTTTTTAATGTTTTTAATGTTTTTTATGTTAATGATGTTTTTGATGTTTTCGATGTTTTTGATGTTTTTGATGTTATTGAATGTTTTTGATGTTTTTGATGTTTTTGATGTTTTTAATGTTTTTGATGTTTTTGATGTTTTTGATGTTTTTAATGTTTTTAATGTTTTTTATGTTAATGATGTTTTTGATGTTTTTGATGTTTTAATGTTTTGATGTTTTTAATGTTTTTAATGTTATTGATGTTTTTGATGTTTTTGATGTTTTTGATGTTTTAATGTTTTGATATTTTTAATGTTTTTAATGTTTTTTTATGTTAATGATGTTTTTGATGTTTTTTGATGTTTTTGATGTTTTGATGTTTTTTGATGTTTTTTATATGTTTTTAATGTTTTTTTATGTTAATGATGTTTTTGATGATTTTGATGTTTTAGATGTTTTGATGTTTTTGTTTTAATGTTATTTTGATGTTTTTGATGTTTTTGATGTTTTTGATGTTTTTAATGTTTTTAATGTTTTTGATGTTTTTATAATGTTTTTATATTTTTGATGTTTTGTGATGTTTTTGATGTTTTGATATTTTTGATGTTTTTGATGATTTGTTTTTGATGTTTTTGATGTTTTTGATGTGTTTTTGATGTTATTTTGATGTTTTTGATGTTTTTAAGGTTTTGATGTTTTGATGTTTTTGATGTTTTTGATGTTTTTGATGTTTTTGATGTTCATGATGTTTTTAATGTTTTTAATGTTTTTGATGTTTTGATGATGTTTGATGTTTTTGATATTTTTGATGTTTTGATGTTTTTGATGTTTTTGATGTTTTTGATGATTTTGATGTTTTTGATGTTTTTGATGTTTTTGATGTTTTTGATGTTTTTGATGTTTTTGATGTTTTTGATGTTTTTGATGTTTTTAATGTTTTTAATGTTTTTGACGTTAATGATGTTTTAGATTTTTCGATGTTTTGATGTTTTGGTGATGTTTTGATATTGAAATTTATAATGTTTTTGATGTTTTTGATGTTTTTGATGTTTTTGATGTTTTTGATGTTTTTGATGTTTTTGACGTTTTTTGATGTTTTGGATGTTTTTGAGGTTTTTGTTGTTTTTGATGTTTTTGATGTTTTGATGTTTGATGTTTTTGATGTTTTTGATGTTTTTAAAGTTTTTGATGTTAATGATGTTTTCGATGTTTTTGATGTTTGGATGTTATTGATGATTTAACGATGTTTTTAATGTTTTTGATGTTTTTGATGTTTTTTGATGTTTTTGATGTTTTTGATGTTTTAGATGTTTTTGATGTTTTTGATGTTTTGGATGTTTTGGATGTTTTGTGATGTTTTTGTTGTTTTTGATGTCTTTCTGTTTTTGATGTTTTGTTTTTGATGATTTTGATGTTTTTGATGTTTTTGATGTTTTTGATGTTTTGATGTTTTTGATGTTTTTTTGATGTTTTTGATGTTTTTGGGATTGTGTTTTGATGTTTTTGATGTTTTCTTGATGTTTTTATGATTGATGTTTTAGATGTTTTTGATGTTTTTTATGTTTGTGATGTTTTCGATGTTTTTGATGTTTTTGATGTTTTTGATGTTTTTGGTATTTTTAATGTTTTTGATGATTTTGATGTTTTTCATGTTTTTGATGATTTTGAGTTTTAATGTTTTTGATGTTTTTGATGTTTTGATGTTTTGATGTTTTTGATGATTGCGATGTCTTCCCGATGTTTTGATGTTTTTGATACTTTTTATGTTTTTTTTTTTTTTGATATTTTTGATTTTTTTTGATCATTTTGATGTTTTTGAAGTTTTTGATCATTTTGATGTTTTCGATGTTTTTGATGTTTTTGATGTTTTTGATGTTTTTGATGTTTTAATGTTTTGATGTTTTTGATGTTTTTGATGTTTTTGTTTTTTTTGATGATTTCCGGTTTTTGATGTTTTTGATGTTTTTGATGTTTTTGATGTTTTTTTTTATGTTTGTGATGTCTTCCCCGATGTTTTTGATGCTTTATGTTTTGATATTTTTGAAGTTTTTGATGATTGTGATGTTTTTAGTGTTTTGATGTTCGGTTTTGATGTTTTTGACGTTTTTGATGTTTTTGATGTTTTTGATGTTTTTGATGTTTTTGATGTTTTGACGTTTTGATGTTTTGATGTTTTTGATGTTTTGGATGATTTTGATGTTTTTGATGTTTTATATGTTTTTGACGTTTTTGATGTTTTTTTTTGTTTTTGAGGTTTTGATGTTTTTGATGTTTTTGATGTTTTTGATGTTTTGATGTTTTGATGTTTCTAATGTTTTTAATGTTTTTTATGTTAATGATGTTTTTGATGTTTTCGATGTTTTGATGTTTTTAGTGTTTTTTTTGATGTTTAGAATGTTTTTGATGTTTTTGATGTTTTTGATGTTTTTGATGTTTTTGATGTTTTTGATGTTTTTGATGTTTTTGATGTTTTAATGTTTTTGATGTTTTTAATGTTTTTTATGTTAATGATGTTTTTGATGTTTTCGATGTTTTTGATGTTTTTGATGTTTTTGATGTTTTTGAATGTTTTTGATGTTTTTGATGTTTTTGTTGTTTTTTATGTTTTTGATGTCTCTCTGTTTTTTATGTTTTTTATGTTTTTGATGTTTTTGATGTTTTTGATGTTTTTGATGTCTCTCCTGTTTTTTATGTTTTGATGATTTTTGATGTTTTGATGTTTGATGTTTGATGTTTTTTTGATTATTTTGATGTTTTTGATATTTTTGATGTTTTTGATGTTTTTGATGTTTTTTGATGTTTTTGATGTTTTTGATGTTTTTGATGTTTTTGATGTTTTTGATGTTTTTGATGTTTTTGATGTTTTTGATGTTTTTGATGTTTTTGATGTTATTGATGTTTTTGATGTTTTTGATGTTTTTGATGTTTTTGATGTTTTTGAATGTTTTTGATGTTTTTGTTGTTTTTGATATTTTTGATGTTTTTATGTTTCTGATGTTTTTGATGTTTTTGATGTTTTTGATGTTTTTGATGTTTTTGATGTTTTTGATGTTTTTGATGTTTGATGATTTCGGTTTTTGATGTTTTTTTTTTTTTATGTTTGTGATGTCTTCGATGTTTTGATGTTTTTGATACTTTTATGTTTTTGATATTTTTGAAGTTCTTGATCATTTTGATGTTTTCGATGTTTTTGATGTTTTTGATGTTTTTGATGTTTTTGATGTTTTTAAGGTTTTGATGTTTTGATGTTTTTGATGTTTTGATGTTTTGATGTTTTTGATGTTTTTGATGTTTATGATGTTTTTCATGTTTTTAATGTTTTTGATGTTTTTGATGATGTTTTGATGTTTTGATGTTTTTAATGTTTTTAATGTTTTTTATGTTAATGATGTTTTTGATGTTTTCAATGTTTTTGATGTTTGATGTTTTGATGTTTGAATGTTTTTGATGTTTTTGATGTTTTTGTTGTTTTGGATGTTTATGATGTTTTTGATGTTTCTGATGTTTTTAATGTTTTGATGTTTTTGATGTTTTTGATGTTTTGATGCTTTTGATGTTTTTGATGTTATTGATGTTTTGGATGTTTTTGATGTTTTTGTTGTTTTTTATGTTTTTGATGTCTTTCTGTTTTTTATGTTTTTGATGATTTTGATGTTTTTGATGTTTTTGATGTTTTTGATGTTTTTGATGTTTTTGATGTTTTTGATGTTTTTGATGTTTTGATGTTTTTGATGTTTTTGATGTTTTTGATGTATTTGATGTTTTTGAATGTTTTTGATGTTTTTGTTGTTTTTGATATTTTTGATGTTTTTATGTTTCTGATGTTTTTGATGTTTTTGATGTTTTTGATGTTTTTGATGTTTTTGATGTTTTTGATGTTTTTGATGTTTTTGATGTTTTGATGTTTTTGATGTTTTTGATGTTTTGATGTTTTTGATGTTTTTGATGTTTTGATGTTTAGTGATTTCAGTTTTTGATGTTTCTAATACTTTTTTTTTTTATGTTTGTGATGTCTTCGATGTTTTGATGTTTTTGATACTTTTATGTTTTTGATATTTTTGAAGTTTTTGATCATTTTGATGTTTTCGATGTTTTTGATGTTTTTGATGTTTTTGATGTTTTTGATGTTTTGATGTTTTTGATGTTTTTGATGTTCATGATGTTTTTAATGTTTTTAATGTTTTTAATGTTTTGATGATGTTTTGATGTTTTGATATTTTTGATGTTTTTGATGTGTTGATGTTTTTGATGATTTCGATGTTTTTGATGTTTTTGATGTTTTTGATGTTTTTGATGTTTTTGATGTTTTTGATGTTTTTGATGTTTTTGATGTTTTTGATGTTTATGATGTTTTTAATGTTTTTGATATTTTTGATGTTTTTGATGATGTTTTGATGTTTTGATGTTTGATGTTTTGATATTTTTAATGTTTTTGATGTTTTTGATGTTTTTGGTTTTTGATGTTATTGATGTTTTTTTGATAGTTTTTATAGTTTTGACGTTTTGATGTTTTTTGATGTTTTTACGTTTGATGTTTTTGATGTTATTGATGTTCTTTGATGTTTTTGATGTTGTGTTTTGATGTCTTGATGTTTTGATGTTTCGATGTTTTCGATGCTTTAGATGTTTTAGTTTTGATAAGCCTTTGATGTTTTCGATGTTTTTTTGTTGTTTTGGATGTTTTTTGTTTTTTTTGCTGTTCTTTAATGTACTTGATGTTTTTGATGTTTCTTGATGTTTTGGATGTTTTCGATGATTTTTGATGCCTTTTGATGTTTTTGATGTTTTTGTTCGTTTTTATGTTGCTTTGATGTTTTTGATGTTTTTGACGTCTCTCGTGATCTTGATATTTTTGATGTTTTTCGATGTTTCTTTGATGTTTTTGACGTCCTATTGATGTTATCGATGCTTTCGATGGTTTCGAGCGTTTTGATGTTTCTTGATATTTTAGATGTTCTTTGATGTTTTGATGTTTTGATGTGTTGTTTCCTGTTTGATGTTTCAGATGATTTTTGATGTTTCGATGCTTTTGATGTTTTTGATGTTTTGATGTCTTTGAAGCCTTTGATGTTTTTGTTGTTTTTGATTTTTTGATGTTTTTCGATGTTTTTGTTGTTTTGACATCTTTTGATGTTTTGATGTTTCGGGTTTTTGATGTTGTTGATGCTTTTGATGTTTTTAAGATGTTTGTGATGTCTTCGATGTCTTCTTGATGTTTTGTGCTTTTTATGTTTCAGTTGATGTTTTTGATGTTTCGATCTTTTTGATGTTTCTCGGTGTTTTTGATGTTTTGATGTTTCCGATGTTTTTGATGTTGCTAATGTTTTGAAGCTTTGACGTTTGTCTTTGATGTTTTTGATGTCTTGATGCTTTGATGTGTCTTTGATGTTCCTTTGATGTTTCTTTATGTTTTGATGTCCTTCGATGTTCTTTGATTCCTTTGATTGCCTTTTGATGTTTCTTGATGCTCTTGACGTTTCTAACCCTTCGACGTTTGTCTTGTATTTCCTTGATAGATTTCGACGTTTCTTCGATGTTCTTTGATGTTTGCCGTTTTCGTGTTTTGATGTTTTTGTTCATTTTGATGTCTTCTTGATGTTTCCTTTCATTGTTTGTTGTCTTTTGATATTTTTGATGTTTTCGATGATTTTGATGTTGTCGATGCTTCGTTTGCTGTTTCTGCTATGTCTTCGACGTTTTGGTGTTTTTGAGGTTTTCGATGTTTCTACGCGCGATGCTTCTTGATAAGTTTTTTGATGTTTCTGATGTTTTTCGATGTTTTTGATGTCTTTTTTATGCTTTGTGATGACGTTTCCTTGTTGTTACATACTTGATGTTCTTCGATGTTGTTGATGCTTGTTGACGTTGTTGACGTTATTGATGATTTGATGTTCTTGATGTTTCCTTTGATGTGTTTCCTTGGTGTTTCTTTAATGTTTTTGATGTTTCGGGATGTTTGATGCTCTTGGATGCCTTTGACGTTCGGATGTTTCTTTTGATGTTTCTTGAGATTGCTCTTTGATGTTTCCTTGATGTTTTTTTAAGTTTCCTTTGATGTTTTTGATGTTTCTTGATGTTTTTGATGCATTGTTTATGTTAAGTTGATGCTTTTGATGTTTCCGCCTTTGATCTTTTTGATGTTTTTGATGTTTTTGATGTTTTGATGTTTTTGATGTTTTGATGTTTTGATGTTTTGATGTCCTTTTGATGTTTCTTGATGTTTTGATGTTTTGTTGTTTTGTTGTTTTTGATGTTTTTGATGCTTTGATGTTTTTGATGTTTTTGATGTTTTTGATGTTTCCTTGATGTTTCTGACGTTTTTGATGTTTTTGGATGTTTTTGATGTTTTTGATGTTTTGATGTTTCCTTTGATGTTTTTGATGTTTTGATGTTATTATATTTTTGACGTTTCTTGATACTGATGTTATTGATGTTTTTGATTGTCCCTTTGATGTTTTTGATGCCTTTGACGTTCTGATGCCTTTGACGTTTTTGACGTTTTCTCCGATGTTTTTGATTTTTTTGATATTCGACGTTTTTGATGTTGTTTTTGATGCTTGTTCATGTTTCTTTGATGCTTTTTGATGTTTTTGATGTTTGATGTTTTTGATGTTTTGGCGTTTTTGCTGTTTCGGCTTATTTTTGATACTTTGACGTCTCTTTTGATGTTTCTTGATGCTTTTTTGATCCTTTGATGGTTTCTTTGATGTTTCTTTGATGTTGTTGATGTTTTTGATGCTCTGGATGCCTTGGTGTCTTCGAGTGTTTCTTGATATTTTTGATGTTTTTGACGTTTTGCCATGTTTTTGATGGTTCCTTTTGACGTTTTTTTGATGTCTTGATGTTTTTGATGCGTTTTTGATTAATTGTTATTTATAGTTATGTTTCTTTGACTGTTTTCTTGACGTTTTTTGATCTTTCGATGTTTTGATGTTTTGATGTTTTGATGTTTTGATGTTTCACGGTTTTACTGTTTTCGATCACTTTTGATGTTTTAAATGTTTTCAACTATTTTGATGTTTTTGATAGCCTTGAATTTGATGGTTTTGATGTTTTGGATATTTTTGATGCGCCAATTGTGGTTGGATGTTTCTTGATGTCTCTGACTGCTCTTGATTATTGTTTGATTTTTTGATGCTCCTTTGATGTTTTGATGGTTTCGACGTTTTTGATGTTTTGATGTTTTGATGTTTTGATGTTTTCGATGCCTTTTGATGTCTTTGACGTTTCGATGTTTTTGATGTTCTCTGACGTGTTATAGATCACTATTGATGCTCGATACTTTGATACATAGTTTTGTTGGGTTTTGCATTTTGATGCTTTGATGTTTTGGATGTTTTTGATGTTTTGATGTTTCTTTCATACTTTTGATGTTTTTGACTCTTTTGATGTTTTTGATGTTTTTGATGCTTCTTCTAGATACTTTTGGATGTTTTTGGATGTTTTTGATGTTTCTTTGATGTTTTGCATGCTTTTGATTGATCTTTTGATGTTTTTGATGTTTTGATGTTTTTGATGTTTTGATGTTTTGATGTTTTTTTTGATGTTTTTGATGCTTTTGATGTTTTGGATGTTTTGATGCTTTTGATGTTTTTGACGTTTTTGATGACTTTCGATGTTTTCGACGTTTGATGTTTTGATGTTTTGATGTTTTGATGTTTTTGATGTTTTTGATGTTTTTGATGTTTTGACTGCTTTTGCCGTTCTTTGACTGTTTTTTTGACGTTCTTGACGTTCCTTTGACGTTTTGACGTTTTGACGTGTCTTGATGTTTTCGATGTTTTCGATGTTTTTGATGCTTTTGATGTTTTTGATGTTTTTGCCGTTTTGATGCTTTTGATGTTTTGATGTTTTTGATGTTTTTGATGTTTTGATGTTTCTTGATATTTTTGATGCCTTTTTGATGGTTTTGATGTTTTTGATGTTTCGATGTTTTCGATGTTCTTTGATGTCTCTGATGTTTTTGATGTTTTTGATATTTTGATGTTCCTTTTGATGTTTTTGATGTTTTTGATGTTTTTGATGTTTTTGATGTTTTGATGTTTTTGATGTTTTTTGATGTTTTTGATGTTTTTGATGTTTTGATGTTCTTTGATGTCTTTGATGTTTTGATGTTTTTGATGTTTTTGATGCTTTTGATGTTTTGATGTTTTGATGTTTTGATGTTTTTGATGTTTTGATGTTTTTTGATGTTTTTGATGTTTTTGATGTTTTGATGTTTTTGATGTTTTGATGTTTTGATGTTTTTGATGTTTTGATGTTTTTGATGTTTTGATGTTTTTCGATGATTTTTATGATGTTTTGATGTTTTGATGTTTTGATGTTTTTGATGTTTTTGATGTTTTGATGTTTTGATGTTTTTGATGTTTTGACGTTTTTGATGTTTTTGATGTTTTGATGTTTTTGATGTTTTGATGTTTTTGATGTTTTTGATGTTTTTGATGTTTTGATGTTTTTTGATGTTTTGATGTTTTTGATGTTATTGATGTTTTGATGTTTTTGATGTTTTGATGTCTTGATGTTTTTGATGTTTTTGATGTTTTTGATGTTTTGATGTTTTCGACGTTTCTTGATGTTTCTTGATGTTTTCTGATGTTTTTGATGTTTTTGATGTTTTTTGATGTTTTTGATGTTTTTGATGTTTTGATGTTTTGATGTTTTTGATGTTTTTGATGTTTTTGATGTTTTTGATGTCTTTGATGTTTTGATGTTTTTGATGTTTTTGATGTTTTGATGTTTTTGATGTTTTGATGTTTTGATGTTTTGATGTTTTTGATGTTTTGATGTTTTGATGTTTTTGATGTTCTTTTGATGTTTTTGATGTTTTTTGATGTTTTTGATGTTTTTGATGTTTTTGATGTTTTGATGTTTTGATGTTTTGATGTTTTGATGTTTTTGATGTTTTTGATGTTTCTTTGATGTTTTGATGTTTTTGATGTTTTTGATGTTTTGATGTTTTGATGTTTTGTTTGATGTTTTGATGCTTCTTTGATGTTTTGATGTTTTGATGTTTTTGATGTTTTTGATGCTTTGATGTTTCCTTGATGTTTTGATGTTTTTGATGTTTTGATGTTTTGATGTTTTGATGTTTTTGTTTTGATGTTTCTTTGATGTTTTTGATGATTTATGTTTTGATGTTTCTTTGATGTTTCTTTGATGT
>JAECWR010000006.1:0-79730 GCA_018150935.1 Drosophila pruinosa | reverse complement strand
GACAGTATGCCTTATTGTTGCACGCAGATCAAGTTTGTTTTTGATTTTGGCCACGCCCCCTCCCGCCCCCGTAAATCGAATAAAACCGAATTGCAGGCGTCGTTTTAAACCTAGAAGGTTCAATTTTGGTACGCACAATACTAATCACCATCTTAATGATCTCTGCGAATTTGGTTACAATCGGATAAAAAGCACAGAAGTTATTAAGATATTACTTTTATAAGGCGTTACCACGTGCAACTGCTAGTACTGCCTAGTTAGTTGCTATGACACTCCGTGACATAATAATGGTGTTCAATAAACCAACTAAAGTGCCGCCAAGCTAATAATTTCGAACAAAGAAAAAGTTGATATATTATTTTGGTATTTTTTAGTATATTTTTTAAAGTATTTTTTCAGTATATTTTGAAAAATATAATATTTGGATGGTAAAATTGGGTGGCGGGTATCTCACAGTCGAGCAAACTCGACTGTAGCTTTCTTACTTGTTTTTTTTTCTTTTATATATTTATATTTTGCTTTTTATTTTTAAAGGCTTTAACTTGCTACTATTTTCAATCGTCGCAATCTACTACTGAGACTAAAACCAAAGTGTTGCCTCTTACTGCTGCATACTTTTAGGTGTAGCTTACAATTATTTGGAGTGACAAGCGCTCCTACAATAGGCATCGGATATGCATCCTTTACAGTAACTGCATTGACTTTACGAGCGTCTAAACATAGTCTAACCTTTCCAGGTTTAACTACAAACGTGACTGGAGAAAACCATGACGAAACAGGAGATTCTTCGATGACACCCAAGTGTATCATGCGATCTACTTCTGCACATAATAGTTTCTCTTTAGCAGGAGATAACGGATAAAATCTTTGTTTTATTGGTTTCGCATCTGCTGTGTCGATTGTATGTTCGACCAGAGAAGTTAGTCCCAGGCCATTGTGCTCTGAAGACGGAAATAAACTTTTAACGGATTGTAATTGTGCTTTTTTTGAGCATCCGCTAAATCAATCATATTAGTTTCTGGCAATATTTCTAAACTTATTTCATTAACTGAACCAAGAGTATTAATTGAAATACCAAATTTTTTCCAAAAGTCAATACCACATATGATGTTCTGTTGTATAGATGGTACAATCAAAAATTCGAATTCATCTTGTCTTGAGTTATAAATCAAGGGTATTTTAACTTTACCAGACACTACTTGTTTGTGTCCATCGGCAGTACGAACTATGCCATTAAGCTTTTCGAAGTAGTTTCGCTTTGACAGAATTTGTTTTGCTAAACAATTACCTACAATACTTTTATTGGCTCCACTATCTAATAATGCCAAATAAGTTTTGCCGTAAATTACTAGATTCGTAACAGGTCTAATATCGTTGCTCTTTTGCATTATTGATGATATGATTACTCTATCAAGACTATGTTTGCTCTGCCAAAATTTTTTGTATTCGAGCTGAAGAACGGCTTCTTGATATTTTAGGAGTTTCGACTTGACCCACATCTTTTCTACACGCATAATACTGTCTTAAGCGAATATGGTAAGGTTTGAAAGTCTGAGAAATTGGTAAATCTGGGTTACTAGGAGTTTTGTCTGATGGAGTTTGAATAGCGACTACATCAGAATCCAAGGCTAATGGGTTTCGACGTGTAAAAGTTCATGCTTTAAATCTGACCTCAAATTATGCCTGACCTCGGTTATTATGTCACCTTCAGACATCGGTTCTCTCAGAGAATCAGCAATTGCAAGCATTGCATCGAGAAACTCGTCGAAATTTTCATTTGACCCTTGTTTGCGGTTACGCATGGCGTTTTTAATATCACGGTCTGTACGCTGATCTTGATATCTTTCCCGCAAACGGTTGCATAGCTCAAACCAGTCCATATGGCCAGTGGTTCTATGAACACGCCAATAGAAAACAAGAGCTGGTCCAGAAAACAATAAATTTGCAAAATGAAATAACAAGTCGAAATTTCCATTTAACGTGACGTAAGACAATTAACTCGGTAAATAAAATCTTCAATTGGCATATCTTTTGCCAAGCCTGAAAACTGTACTTTCCAGTTTGAAATTATACTGGAAACTCGGTCGGGTCTATCAATATTACCTTGTTCATTAGATCGTGCAGATCTATTTCTATTGCGAGGGTCACGACCAATGCTTGATCTTGGAATTTCATGTTCCCATTCAAGCTGTTGATCTTCTCTTACTTCTCTAAAATAAGACGATAAATCTAAATTACGAACGGCGGCAATGATTTGGTCAGTTACAGAAGCTGTTAGGGTAGTTCTATAACTTTCTAAGGAATTCGAAATAATTTCGTGAATTCGATCTTCACTTAACGTGGTATTTTGAACAGCATTGGCTGTAGGATTCGATCTCATTCGTTGCCCAGTTCCTGTAGCATTTCGAACATTGGATCTTGTTGCTACTCTAGTTCTATCCCTTGATTGGGCTGAAAGATTTTCTAAACTGTGTGCAAGACTACAAGTTTGTCTACAACTAGGACACGTGGTTTGATTGGTTAGCCACTCGGTTAAACATGTTGTATGAAATCGATGCTTACAACGGGTGTCCGTAAAGACTGTTTCTGACTTGGTGTCATTACAAATAAGGCAGGCTAGGGGCTCGTTGCCACTAGCTACTAGCGCGACTAAGTCATCAGTGCTACGCACTACTGCTTGCTTGGTTACTTATACGATATAAAAGATAATTTGGAAAAACTCAACTAAACAGTTAAGTAAACGATATGATAACAACGGTAGATTAAACTTAACAAAACTGTTAAGATACGATATGCGATAATTATGTTACATATTTGGGTCTTATCCTTAAGCACTCACAACTCGAAACTTCTTAATTAGTACATCTCAAAGTTTGTATTTAAACGGAAACTACTACAAAAGCATAATCAAATGCTTGCGTTTTCAAATTCTAAAAGAAGAGGGACATGCCGAAAATCTCCAGCATGAGCAATCTCAATTCAATTGGAACTGAATGGAATATACTCAAATACCCTTACTTGGAATAGAACCGACATAAGTTATTCAGATCTACTAATCCTAAGCAGATTGATAATTAAATAACCTTTAGAGAGCATCTAAAATTGATATTACCCAATCAAGATGTCCTCCCTTTTATATATACAGTATCTCCAATCTACTGGTCTGACTCTACATTAATATTAGAACATCAGCAATTCCTAAGTAGATCGGATTATCGACAGAAACTAACTAGCTCTAAAATTTGGTTATGGTTTTATGGGAGAGGATAACGAAGGGAAATTGGAATTCGTGGAGCTATGATTATAAAAATTTTTTTTTTTACTTTCACTTAAGCAAGAATCGTGAGCCTCACGTTGGGCGCCATTTCTCTTATTATCTCCTGTAACGTGTATGGTGTTGTCTTGACTTAAAGCAGCCCCTCTGTCTACTTCGGTTCCGGCCGTGCTCAGGGAAAGTGGGGGGTTCGTTGGCGCTGCTAAAATTCATTTTCTATCAAGTCGAGATATAAAGAAGAAAATTGTAGACAGTGTTGGTGTTATATCTGGAGAATAAAACCTAAATATTCGGACAAACTAGGAGATATACGTAATATATTTGAACTTACGATGGAATAGTTCCTCGGTCTATACCCTCCCCAACTGTAGAATGCATGATTCTACCCTTTTTAACCTATGTTTAGGTGTGAGTTGCTCATCGGTGCCCAATAAGAAGAAAGTTAAATTACTTCATTATAAATTGATTACAGGTAACTTTATTATCGAAACTCAAGTTCATTTTGAGAGAACGTTCTCGATAATAGTAGACTAATATACTAATGTCTTTATATAAAACTGATAATTCTTTTAACCTAGCATTACTTAATTGTTCTCTTAAAAGATTTAAACGTGTACGGGTTTAGCTGTGATATATAGATACTTGAATGGTATATGCACTTACGCATTTTATGTGGCTATGCCATTCTTACTGGAGTATTGACCAATAGGGTCTGATCTATGAGCAAATCTGGTGTCGATAGGCCTGAAGATTCCGGAGTAGCTGTGGGAACTTCCCAAATGAGGATTAGAATATGATAGGTATATATATATCAGCTATAATGTAATTAGTTTACGTACCGTACCAGTTTGAATATTTTACAATGTATTCATTAAACTTAAATTACATTTACTTTAATCTAACATTTCTGCATTTTCTATTCAAAAATAATTCCAAAAGAAACACAAGATCATCCAGAGCGGCACTTAGCCTGTCATCCACAGCAACTTGGAGGTTGGAATGAACCTTTCCATGTGGCGATGGGTGGTCAGCTAACAATACATATGCTGCCTTTAGTAAAAACATCCAAAAGAGGCGCATTAGCACGTAGCGGGGATTAAGCACTTCATTAATATATCAATATTGGGCTGCTCCTGCGTGTTGCGCTTTGTTATTGGTGTTTGCGCGCAATTTGCTAATTTAATATAGCGAGTTTCGCATGGCTATTTTATTATAGCGAGTTGCGCATGCGCGTAGCGCTTTTTGCTATCGCGCGTGGCGCTATGGGCTATAGTACTGTAGCGAGTTGCGCATGCGCGTAGCGCTTTTTGCTATCGCTCGTGGCGCTATTTTGCTATCTTAACATAGCGAGTAGCGCATCACTTCACTGACTCTTCTGTTGCTCCGAGGCGCTTCAGATCCGTGGATCTGATGGCAGGCGCCTTATATATGCAGGAGGGGATTCGAATCCTGCATAAATTATGTTATTATTATAAGTGAATCTCAAGCAACTGCAAATTTACCTTAGATAGAGGTGAACTTTCACAAATATTCGTAGAACACTATAAAATAATAGTGCCAGTGCACTCGCCGTACGTTGGTGGTGTTCACAACAAACTAATTAAATGTAATTATAATATATTTGGGCCGATGCCAATGGATTACTTTTGATTTTACGGATACTTTCTAAATCACTTGCAATCCGGTCGCTGGTGGAAATAAAAGTGAACGAGCCAATTGATGTTGGCTGCGATTAAACTTTTGCAAGGTTACCATTTAGTCAAAAAGGCCACCTGCAGTAGTTTTAACAAGGTTGCTAATTAGATACTAGTTAGTTAGTATCTAGTATATTAATGCATCTAGTATTATAATAGATCTAGTATAATAATGCATCTAGTATAATAATGCATCTAGTATACTAATTAACAGCTGATAAGAATCACACTTATTATGCGAACCCAATTGGAAATTTGCTTGCTAATAACTAAACAAAATATGAAGACATACCAAGTATGTCACAAGGTGCAGGTGGACCCGATTTCACATTATAAAAGTAGTTCGTTAATAACTTCTGTGTTTTTTGTCCGATTGTAACCAAATTTTCAGAGATTATTAAGATGATGATTAGTATTGTGTGTCTGAACGTTCTGGCTTTAACATGATGCCTGAATATCGTTTTTTCGATTTACAGGGGCGAAGGGAGGCGTGGCGAACATCTAAAATAAGCTTCGGCTGCTTCCCAAGTTTTTACACGTTGCCTCTAAATTTCGTAGCTCTAGCTTTTCTAGTTTCTGAGATCTCGATATTCATACAGACTCGGCTGTTGATGCTGATCAAGAATGTATATGGTTTATGGGATCGCAGACGCCTCCTTCTGCTTGTTACGCACATTAGGACAAACGCAAAAGGTCATGAGTTTTTTAAAATCCATGACCTAAAAATATAATATCAATATAGTTACCGTAAATGTCGAGAATATGAAATAGATACAACATTTAGAGAAGCATAAAAAATACGATCAAATAAAAAAGAAACAAGTAGGAACGGCTACAGTCAAGCTTTGAATGTACGAGGTCGTGGATATTAAGTGTACATGCGGAAGTTAGAGCATAAAAGAAGACATTCTTGAAACGCAGTGTTTAATAATGTTGGAAAATTATAATAATTATTGTGTAAAACATGTAAGAAAGCTACTGTCTAGTTTCGTCGACTGTGAGATACTCGTCACAATTTTACTGAGTGGAAGAATGTTAAAGAGCGACCATCGACTGAGGGACAACCAGCTGTACAGGTGCAGGTGCACCCAATTTCACATTATAAAAGTATTTCGTTAATAACTTCTGTGTTTTTTGTCCGATTGTAACCCAATTTTCAGAGATCATTAAGATGATGATTAGTATTGTGTGTGCCAAAACTGAACGTTCTGGCTTTAACATGATGCTTGGAAATCATTTTTTTCGATTTACAGGGGCGAAGGGAGGCGTGGCCAACATCTAAAATTAGCTTCAGCTGCCTACCAAGTTTTTTACACGTTGTCTCCAAATTTCGTAGCTCTGGCTTTTATAGTTTCTGAGATATCGATATTCATACAGACTCGGCTGTTGATGCTGATCAAGAATGTATATGGTTTATGGGGTCGCAGACGCCTCCTTTTGCTTGTTACGCACATTAGGACAAACGCAAAAGGTCATGAGTTTTTTAAAATCCATGACCTAAAAACATAATATCAATATAGTTACCGTAAATGTCGAGAATATGAAATAGATACAACATTTAGAGAAGCATAAAAAATACGATCAAATAAAAAAGAAACAAGTAGGAACGGCTACAGTCAAGCTTTGAATGTACGAGGTCGTGGATATTAAGTGTACATGCGGAAGTTAGAGCATAAAAGAAGACATTCTTGAAACGCAGTGTTTAATAATGTTGGAAAATTATAATAATTATTGTGTAAAACATGTAAGAAAGCTACTGTCTAGTTTCGTCGACTGTGAGATACTCGTCACAATTTTACTGAGTGGAAGAATGTTAAAGAGCGACCATCGACTGAGGGACAACCAGCTGTACAGGTGCAGGTGCACCCAATTTCACATTATAAAAGTAGTTCGTTAATAACTTTTGTGTTTTTTGTCCGATTGTAACCCAATTTTCAGAGATCATTAAGATGATGATTAGTATTGTGTGTGCCAAAACTGAACGTTCTGGCTTTAACATGATGCTTGGAAATCGTTTTTTTCGATTTACAGGGGCGAAGGGAGGCGTGGCCAACATCTAAAATTAGCTTCGGCTGCCTACCAAGTTTTTACACGTTGTCTCCAAATTTCGTAGCTCTGGCTTTTATAGTTTCTGAGATATCGATATTCATACAGACTCGGCTGTTGATGCTGATCAAGAATGTATATGGTTTATGGGGTCGCAGACGCCTCCTTCTGCTTGTTACGCACATTAGGACAAACGCAAAAGGTCATGAGTTTTTTAAAATCCATGACCTAAAAACATAATATCAATATAGTTACCGTAAATGTCAAGAATATGAAATAGATACAACATTTGGATAGAAATAGATATAGAAAGTTGGAGTTGGAGTCCCTGTTAAGATACCTGTAGGCCGTCTATAATATACTAGATGGACAGCCCATCGGGGGCAATGCCCCCGACGCCAATGACCCCTTCAGGAGGAGCTCCAGATTATCGAGGTCCCCCACCAAAGGAGTTGGACTTTCGGGGCAAGGAGCCGGAGATATAGTCCCGACGGTGACGGAGGCTGTGCCAGCAGGCCCCCAGCTGTCGTTACCAGGCGACTACAGTGCAGCGGTTGAGGTTGAGCGTTCGACTCCGTCAGTTGCAGCGGACCCTGATAATATTCAGAAGATGATGGATCATATTAGCGTGCCATCACGGAAGGCGGGAACGAAGTCTCCATCGCTATCGCCTCATCGGTCTACGGATTGGACTTCGGCGCTCCATAATGAGGACCTGAGGAGTATTCTAACCAGGATGAATGGTTTAATTAGCGCCCTGCTATTCGCTTTTGAGACTCAACGGCACGTCACCAGGGAAACAAAGGGCGTAATAGTTGATCTATCGGCGCTCAACATCAGAGCTATGGAGCTACAAGCGGGTACCGCTTAAGCCTCCCCCCAGGAGTACGGCCACTCAGACGGAGGCACAAAAACCCAAGCGCAGCCAGCTGGAGGCATCCAAGCAGGCACAACCGAGTGTTCACGCGCCTAAACCGATCAGCGGCACATCAGTCGCCAAGGTGTCCGGCAAGGCGTCAACCACAGGCAAGGAGCCCAAGGCTGTGAGCTACGCGTCCGTCACCAAAAACGATGGCAAGGACGGAGAGTGGGCTAAGGCTAAGCCAAAACGCCTGCGCAAAAAACCGGAGGCGCTTATATTGAAAAAAACGGGCGAGACTACCTACGCGGATATGCTCCGGCAAATGAAAGCGGATCCGAGCCTCAGCGAACTAGGCAAGCACGTTCGTAAAATAAGGAGAACGCAACAGGGTGAACTGTTGCTAGAGGTAGAGGGGAAAGCTGCGGCAAGCGTCTCCAAATTCAGGACTGAGCTGGAAGCGACGCTCAAGGATATGGCCTCTGTGCGCACAGGTACGCAAAGAACGGCGCTAATCTGCAGCGGTCTGGATGAGGCGACTACGGTAGAGGACCTACACGGCTCCCTAGTCTCACAATTCCAGGGTATCAACCTACAACCCGATGATGTGAGAGGTCTGCGCAGGATGAGGGACGGAACGCAGGTGGCCTCGGTGCGCGCGAACGACGCTATCACGGTCATCAAGCGTGGGGTCATTACCGTGGGATGGTCACGATGCCGAATCACCCTGGATGTTCGGCCTACGAAGTGCTACAGGTGCCTGAGCTACGGCCACCGTGCTGCCGGCTGCAAAGCGATTGATCGCTCAGACTGCTGTTTGAGATGCGGCGAACGAGGCCATAAGGCTAAAAACTGTAATGCCGCGCCAAAATGCCTTATCTGCAGCAGCGAGACGGATAGGAACCACATGACGGGTAGTTATGCGTGCCCAACCTACAAGCGTTGTGCAAAGGGAGTTAAGAGCCAACAAAATGGATCATATTAACATTATCCAGCTCAATGTTAATCATTGCTCTGCTGCCCAAAGCCTCCTGGCCCAGACAGCGGTGGATCGCAATGCAGACGTCATGCTCCTTAGCGAACCCTACCTCCCGCGTGGTGGATACTCATCATTGTACCTGGATGAGTCGGGCAAAGCGGCCATCAAGTGTTGCAGTTCACTCAGCGCTCAGGAACTGGCAACCACTCCAATGCGCGGTATTGCATACGCGAGGCTCAAGGGGGTGCATATGTACAGCTGCTATGCTCCTCCTAGCGACAGTCTGGACCAGTTCGAAGAGATGCTCGACGTACTGGTGAGTCATGCTAGAGGGCGCAAGCCCACGGTCATAGCAGGTGACTTCAATGCCTGGGCATCTGAATGGGGAAGCCGTAGCTCTGCCTATTAGACATAGTGGGTAAACTGTTTGAACGCGTCCTCTATGCCCGGATAGAGGCAACTACCGAGAGCAAAGGTGGCCTAAATAACCATCAGTACGGTTTCCGTAAGGGAGGAGCACCCTTGATGCACTCACGGCGGTGACAGGCATTGCCAGGAACGCTCTAGAAGGCGATAGATGGCTGGGAGGCAGGAAGGAGTACTGCGCAATCGTCACGCTCGACGTTAAAAACGCTTTTAACTCGGCAAGATGGCCTAGAATTCTAGAGGCAATGCGTAGAATGAGAATTCCAGATTACCTGAGGATCACCGTAGGAAGTTACCTTAGGGACCGTGTTCTTTGGTTCGACACAGAGGCGGGCCCAATAAGCTACCGAGTTTCGGCTGGTGTTCCCCAAGGTTCGGTGCTTGGACCGATCCTGTGGAACATCATGTCCGATGGAATCCTGAGCATTTCCAAGCCCACTGGAGCTGAGCTACATTGCTTTGCGGATGACGTGGCAATATCTGCTGTAGCCAAAACTATTAATGACCTGCAAACCACATGCAACCAGACAATTAGAGCTACAATTGACTGGCTCGAAAATGCTGGCCTACGGATTGCGGCGCATAAAACCGAGGCGGTGCTACTAAGTAGCAGAAAGAAAGTGGAGCGCATGCTGGTATCTATAAACGGAACACAAATTACCTCGGCAGGCTCATTGAAATACTTGGGAGTCCTGATTGACCGCAGGCTTACTTTCCAGGATCATGCTGACCACGCGAGTAGGAAAGCAGCAATTACATCTGCTGCAATCTCTCGTATTATGCCCAATATGGGGGGTCCCAGATACCCGGCCAGGAAACTGCTGGTGACTGTGGTAAAGGCAACGCTGCTGTATGCTGTGCCTATCTGGAGCACTGCCACGCGAGTGTCTTATCTTAAAGGCGCTCGATCGGTGTGGCGGTCTATGGCCCTCAGGCTCATCAGAGGCTTCCGTACGGTTTCAGAAGACGCTGCGATGACTCTGGCATGCATGCCGCCTATAGACCTGAAATTAAGGCACTTGGCCTAATACACCATGGAGCTGACCGACGAGAGGCCCAAGTGTGGCTGCTCAGAGAATGGCAGGCCAGATGGCAATCGGCTCAACGGGGGAGGTGGACTTACCAGCTCGTCCCTGATACAGCAGTGTGGGCAGAGTGTGAGCATAAAGTCCTGGACTACCACCTGACCCAATTCCTGACGGATCATGGATGCTTCCGCAATTATTTGTTCCGTTTCCGCCACGTGGAGTCAGCACAGTACCTATTCTGCACAGACGACGTGGAAACAGCAGAGCATGTTCTGCTGCACTGTTGCAGGTTCCAGGTGGAAAGAGAACAGTTGGTGGCGCTGTCCGGTGCCCCTCTCAGCTCAAGAGGTCTTTTGGACAAAATGCTGGCGAGCAGAGAGGCATGGGAGGCAGGACATCACATCATAATCAGCATAATGAAGCGGGTCAGAGCTGACGAGATGGACAAGGACTGGAGAGCGTACGGAGGTTTTTGTTTAGTACGTAGGCATAACCCTACTTGGAGGGTTATGAATCGTGCATGCCATCTATAAACGGTAGATGGTATCTTTAGAAGATTTTTTTTTCCTCCATACACGGTTAAATAAAAAAAAAAAAAAAAAAAAGATATAGAAATAGATAGAAATAGATACAACATACATACATTTAGAAATAGATACAACATTAAACACGATCTAATAAAAAAGAAACAAGTAGGAACAGTCAAGCTTTGACTGTACGAGGTCGTGGATCTTAAGTGTACACGCGGAAGTTAGAGCATAAAAGAAGACATTCTTGAAACGCAGTCTTTAATAATGTTAGAAAATTATGAAAATTATAATAATTATTGTGTAAAACATGTAAGAAGGCTACCGTCTAGTTTCTTTGACTGTGAGATACTCGTCACCCAATTTTACTGATTGGAAGAATGTTAAAGAGCGACTATCGACTGAGGGACAACCAGCTATACAGGTGCAGGTGCACCTTTTTTCGATTTACAGGGGCGAAGGGAGGTGTGGCCAACATCTAAAATTAGCTTCGGCTGCCTCCCAAGTTTTTACACGTTGCCTCTAATTTTGGTACCTCTAGCTTTTATAGAGTCTGAGACCTCGATATTCATACAGACTCGGCTGTTGATGCTGATCAAGAATGTATACGGTTTATGGGGTCGCAGACGTCTCCTTCTGCTTGTTACGCACATTAGAACAAACGCAAAAGGTCATGGGTTTTTTAAAATCCATGACCTAAACACATAATATCAATATAGTTACCGTAAATGTCAAGAATATGAAATAGATACAACATTTAGAGAAGCATAATAAACACGATCAAATAAAAAAGAAACAAATAGGAACGGCTACAGTCAAGCTTTGACTGTACGAGGTCGTGGATCTTAAGTGTACATGCGGAAGTTAGAGCATAAAAGAAGACATTCTTGAAACGCAGTGTTTAATAATGTTAGAAAATTATAATAATTATTGTGTAAAACATTTATCTTGGACGTTGACGTACTAATGGCAGTACGATCAAGTGGCCCAGCGACACCAAGCTCGGGCTTGTTAACGCGCGGACCTCGGCAGACACGACCACCCGCCCATCCGACCGAGGGGCAACCGCATAACGTGCGGGAACGGAGGTCGCGAACAATTAACACAGACAAAACAACCAAATTGTATTAACAAAATGAATAAAATAATAATAATAATACTATTACTACTAATAATAATAATTAGAACTATTCTTAAATACGAGCTAATGTATCTAGGAGTAATGTTTTAATTTCTAAGGTAGTGTTAGTATTATTAACTAGACTAGAAAAGTTATTATAATTTACACATAAAATACGGAAAGGATTGTGACTGGCATAGTTAGTACTACAACGGGAAAGTGAGAGGGGAAGAAAATTTCTAGTCGTTCTGACCGGAACGGCAAAGCTAATCTGACTTGTCAACTGCAATGAGTCAATTTCGCCAATGATTAGTCAATGTAGAAACACTACACCTAGCATAGTTCTACGGTCAGAAAGAGAAGGAAGGTTTAGTAATAAAAGTCTACTACGATACGAAGGCAATCTAATTGTGGGATTCCAGCTAAGACTACGAAGAGCAAAAAGAAGAAATTGTTTCTGCACTGATTCAAGCCTATCTTGATGAACCCTATACTGGGGGAACCAGATATTAGATCCATACTCAAGAATAGGACGAACCAGTGAGATGTACAAGTGTTTAGCAATGTAGGGATCGTTCAATTCTTTTGGCCAACGTTTAATAAATCCAAGGACACCCATGGCTCTATTAGAAGCAGCCAAAATATGCTTATTAAACTTTAATTTTGAATCAAGAAGGATACCTAAATCAGTTACTGACTCTATTCGCTCAAGTGGAGTATCATTAAGATGATAATTATTTAAATGGAGAATACCCCTAAAAAATGTCATAAGTTTACATTTATTGGAATTAAGATTTAATAAATTTATAGCACACCACGATTGAAAACAATCAAGGTCAGATTGCAATCTGAGGCTATTTATGAGATCATTAAAAGTCAGACAAATCTTAACATCATCTGTATACATAAGTATGCGAGAGTATGATATAACGGACGGTAGATCATTTATAAATAATGTGAACAGCAATGGGCCTAAATGACTTCCTTGGGGTACGCCGGAAGTGACTTGGACAGTCTTGGACACAGAGCCCTTGTAAAATACTCTTTGAATTCTAAATGAAAGATATTAAGATATCCACAAAATTAAGTTCTGTGGAAATCCAAGAAGATTGAGCTTGTATAATAAGAGACTATGGTTGACAGAATCAAAAGCCTTACTGAAATCAGTGTAAATGACATCCGTTTGCATTTTTGATTGGAACCCTTCAATAACAATTGATGAGAATTCTAATAAGTTAGTGGTAGTAGACCTACATTTCACAAACCCATGCAGGTAGGGTGAAATTATAGATTTACAGCAGTGTTGCAGTTGAGAAGTTATTAGTTTCTCAAATGCTTTGGGAATAGCAGACAACTTGGAGATACCTCTATAGTTTTGAACGTTGGATTTATTTCCTTTTTTCAAGAGAGGAATAATGTAAGACTCTTTCCAAAGATTAGGAAAAGAGCACAACTCTACAGACAATTCAAATAATTTTAAAAGTGGTATAAAAAGTCCCTCTGCACAGAATCTAAGCATGCAACTAGGAACACCGTCAGGGCCAGGAGAAAAAACTGGTTTACATGACTTAAGTTCACGTAAGAGTAAACTTTCAGAAAGTAAGGGACCAAAAATGCAATTCGCTTGGTTTACTTGATACGGATAAGACTGGGCTCTATAAAATGTTGATGTGGAATAGGTCGTTTGAAAAAATCAGCAAACAGATCGGCAATGCCACGATCATTAAAAGCTGTCTTTTATCATAAAATAATGTTGTTGGAAGTGTTGACGTCTTTCGCTTCGAATTAACGAAGTCATAGAAGCGTTTCGGGTCACGCTGAAACGTAAGTCTGCACTTTCTCAAATAATCCTTGTAGCAAAGTTTATTTAGCGTGGAGAAATCGGAACGAGCAACAGTGTAGCGAGAAAAATATAAGAGAGAGCCAGTTTCCTTATATTTTTTATAAAACTTTGATTTTTTATTCTTTAACTTTGTTAGTTATTTGGTAAACCATAACAGTCTATTAGACAATTGTGGAGTACCAAAGGGAACACAAGCATCAAACAGAGAGTTTAATGTAGAATAAAAAATTTCAACTGCCTTGTCCAGGTCAATACACGAAGAAAGTTGGGACCAGTCAGTACGTGAAATAAGCAAAGAAAGTTTTTTAAAATCGGTCTTCCGAAAACAACGAACTCGCTTCTCCGGTAAAACACCTGCAACCGAAACACTTGCTGGGAAGTCAATCAGCACCTCCAGAGTAGGGTGGTATGGATCCTCAGGTGAGGAAATAGGATTTAATCTGGACACCGTGCAGGTATTGGGATCCAAAACAAAAATCAGATCAAGCATTTTACCTAGACAATTTGGTATAGAATTGGTTTGAGACAAAGCTATATCAAAAAGGCTATCAACATAGACATGAGTTGACGAAGGATTCAATACGTTGGACTCACATGACGAAAGCCACGAAATTCCAGAAATATTAAAATCTCCAAGAACTATTAAGAAATCACGATCAGAAAGCATTTCAGAAATACTATTGATTACAGAAAAATTGGATAAATACAGAGAGTTATCTGAGGCAGGAGGTATATATGAGCAGGTGATAAAGATACTAAAACTACAATAAATTAGTTTTACAGCTACAAATTCGATATCTAAATCACTACCTAAATCTACGTGCTCAGAAGAGATATCAGCATCGACAGCAATAAGTACACCACCACCACGACGCTGCATGCGATCACGTCTATAGACAGAAAATTTGTTAGTAAAGATTTCAGTATTCAAAATATCATGCCTTAACCAAGTTTCAGTGAAGGCAATGACATGAAAAGGAAAATTTAAGCTATCTAAATAAACACTATTAAGTTTACTACAAAGGCCTCTTACATTTTGATAGCCAAGCAGGAGAGAAGTTAGTTTTTGAGCCATCAGATGGAGTTTGAGGCTTAGAGGAATTAGTGGTAACATTTGGAAGTAAAATCGGTGGCCGGTGGATTTTTCTTTTTATTTACATACTCTTTAATAATTAAGTATTCCGGCTCGGCAGGAACACTTATTTTGAATGATGCGATTTCCCGTTCATATGAGAAGTTAAATTTTTCCACCTTTAATGATGCTTGAATTATGGACCGAATAAAGGTCCTAATGTCGTCAGATGACGTATTAGGGGCAAGCCTGGAAACAAAAATTTGTTTCATAGGTGGGACACCTACTATAGTGTTCTGAGCAACTGTAGCAGAAGTCAAGATAGGAGCATCTGTACTAGCTGGTAGAACGTTAGGTACAGCAGAAGGTTGATCATGTGGAGTCTCTGCAACATTAACAACTACTGCAGGTACCAAAACTGAAACGGGATCAGAACAAATGACATCCATGGGAACAATGTCATTGTTGGCAATCATTGACGCTGACGAGTGTCGAGGGGTGGGAGACGTAAATGACATTAGATTATTCGGAACAGACGAGTTGTTGACCAGTTCAGGGACATCAAGTTCGTTAGGGCCAATGGACAAACGAATATTAGCTTTTTTACGCTTTGGAGACTCAGTTAAAAGCTTCATGCCCTTAAACCCAGAGTCCAAAGTTGCGAAACTATCCGCAAGTTTTTTGAAACCTGCGAATAGTTCACCAAAGCCTTGCTTCGTCTGACGTATGAATCCCGCAACATCCCTGCATGACTCACATGTCCATCTTAAACCCGGTGAAGCCAGCACATTTTTCATGTGAAACATTGTCACAGAGCCAACAGCAAACGAAACCCATTTTTGCGCTTGCTGGTACACGGCATTTTTTATTATAGCAGACAAACATACTGCAGGTTTTTGATGCAAATAAAAATTTAATGAAACCAAAAAGTGAAATAAGAATAAAAAAAAAAATTTGTGTAAATAATAGGGTATTAGTACGCTGATATCTACTTACAGAAAAACAGCAAGCACAAAATCACAATCGCGGGCGCGACGAAAGCAGAGAAAAGAATAGCCAAAACGGCCAACAACAAAACACAGCACAAAGAGCGCGAGAGCGGAAAGTGCCCGAGATTGGAAAGAGCGCGATATGCAATGATATACCAACAATGTGCTGTATCAGTTCAAAACAAAACACAAATTTACTGTAAGCTCTCACAAACAGAAAATTAGGCCTCCCAAATTGTTGATATATTAAAACACAGAATTAATTGTAAATTATTAAATATTATTACACTGTGACTAAACACTCCGACGTATAGCACAGGTATTGTTAGTTTGCAAACAAAATTATTTAATAACAAGGCGCAGGAAGGGTAAAATAACAAATGTTAGTTGAAAGCAAAAAAACACGTCCGAATGCGAATGCGAATACGAGCGAAACGAAATATGTAAGAAAGCTACTGTCTAGTTTCCTCGACTGTGAGATACTCGTCAATAAATTTTTCTGAATGGAATAATGTTAAAGAGCGACCATCGACTGAGGGACAACCAGCTGTACAGGTGCAGGTGCACCTTTTTTCGATTTACAGGGGCGAAGGGAGGCGTGGCCAACATCTAAAATTAGCTTCGGCTGCCTCCCAAGTTTTTACACGTTGCCTCTAAATTTCGTAGCTCTAGCTTTTATAGTTTCTGAGATCTCGATATTCATACAGACTCGGCTGTTGATGCTGATCAAGAATGTATATGGTTTATGGGGTCGCAGAGGTCTCCTTTTGCTTGTTACGCACGTTAGAACAAACGCAAAACGTCATGGGTTTTTTAAAATCCATGACCTAAAAACATAATATCAATATAGTTACCGTAAATTTCAAGAATATGAAATAGATACAGCATTTAGAGAAGCATAATAAACACGATCAAATAAAAAAGAAAGAAGTAGGAACGGCTACAGTCAAGCTTTGACTGTACGAGGTCGTGGATCTTAAGTGTACATGCGGAAGTTAGAGCATAAAAGAAGACATTCTTGAAATGCAGTGTTTAATAATGTTAGAAAATTATGAAAGTTATAATAATTATTGTGTAAAACATGTAAGAAAGCTACTGTCTAGTTTCCTCGATTGTGAGATACTCGTCACCCAATTTTACTGAATGGAAGAATGTTAAAGAGCGACCATCGACTGAGGGACAACCAGCTGTACAGGTGCAGGTGCACCTTTTTTTCGATTTACAGGGGCGAAGGGAGGCGTGGCCAACATCTAAACTTAGCTTCGGCTGCCTACCAAGTTTTTACAAGTTGTCTCTAAATTTCGTAGCTCTAGCTTTTATAGTTTCTGAGATCTTCATATTCATACACACTCGGCTGTTGATGCTGATCAAGAATGTATATGGTTTATGGGGTCGCAGACGTCTCCTTCTGCTTGTTACGCACATTAGAACAAACGCAAAAGGTCATGGGTTTTTTAAAATCCATGACCTAAAAACATATTATTAATATAGTTACCGTAAATGTCAAGAATATGAAATAGATACAACATTTAGAGAAGCATAATAAACACGATCAAATAAAAAAGAAACAATTAGGAACGGCTACAGTCAAGCTTTGACTGTACGAGGTCGTGGATCTTAAGTGTACATACGGAAGTTAGAGCATAAAAGATGTAGTAGCCAAGTTAAAATAGAATAATAAATATGAAAAAGAAAACGACTCACAAGAAATAGAATCCACAAACATCGCACAACTCTCGTTAACTTTCATAACTGCCCTCGCACCATATTTCTTATTACAGTTTATATTTCCCACTTCCAATCATTCGAAGCTCCGTTATTCGAAATTCGTATTCGAGTGTAGTGTAGACTTTGAAGTCTGGAGTAAGTAAGCAGAAACATGTGAGATCATTGGAATAAGATAAGCCGAAATATACAGTTGGCTCTGAGCTGTGCGAAATATAAAATAATCCGAGAAATAAAGAGGAACACGTGAAGTGTTCTTGTTAAATAAGTACACCCTACAATTGGGACACGTGGTTCTACATATATGTATATATAGCAGTCATATACATATATGACCAAATTAACTCCATAGTAGTGTCTGCGGATTTTCTCCTAGTGCCGGATTAGAGTAGTGACCAGTTCTGTGTTGTTACAAGGTAATGCAAAAATAGTGCTGTGTTTTTATATAATTAAAGTCATTTGTTCTTGTACAAGGCTGTTCGCCAATCCCATTGATTGGAGCTCGTCACCAACAGTACCCGTGGCGGAGGCGGCCAATAGGCCAGCCAAAAACCACGCACGTGGAAAATTCTTCTAGTGACCAATCTTCGCTAGTTGGTCAGAATGCAGACCACACCGGCAACACAACCTCCAGCAGTCTAAGTTCTCAAATGGAAAAATTATATATATATATATATAATTATGTTCGACTGTCACTATTGGCCAGATCCAGATTTTTTTCTTGAACGCCATCAGCAACGTTTATAACTAAAGGTGCTGTGCTGTACGAAAAAGAAATGCTATCTTAAGTAATTCGCATTATATTCGTTTATATTTTGCCTTACCTGTTAACACATTTATGAACGAGAGTAACTAAAGGCATATGAGCCTAGCAATTAAAATTTTTTTTTGTATATCAAAGTTTACACCTTAAAAGACTAATTAAGCAAACAATTATGAAAGTATGAGCATAGTAACCAACGCGCATTTCTAACGAAACCAAGTATATTTTCAACATTTTCTTTTAAAAGATACATTTATTTAGCGATCACACCACATCTGCACATCTAGTCGACTTGGGCCCAAGGAAACAACGATGGAACGATAATATAATTAATTAATTGATCATGTGAGTGAAACACTCGAACAATTCGGACAGAGTGAGTTTATTCTATTTTATTATTTTCTTTATTGAATATGTACTGAGTTCCCATGAAACGCAAGTTCGCTATAGCTACACCCATACTTTGTTTTTTTTTCTTTATTCCTTATTATTAAATCTGATAGCTTAACTGAATCAAAATTAAATGTCGAGAGTATTTGAAATTTATCTAGAATTATATGAAGTAATATAAACAAAATGAACATGCCATAAATTTTACTTTTATTCTGTCTGCAGTTTACATGAATGTCGGAACGTAACATGAAGGAATAAATCCTTCAATATAGGGACAACGCAAACAAATATATCGCGATTGTCATGGTCAGGTGGGTGAAGAAGAGAGGTCCGACAGCTTTTCTCTCTATCAGGCTTCATGATAACTCAGATACCACCTGTAGAGTACAGGCTCTATATATATAATTATTAATCGATTCTTGTTTTTTTATTTTTTTTGTTTATGTGTGTTTTGATTTATTAAATCCTAACATGACAGTTAGTACGTGCATTATATTTAGATGTGTCAGCGTAACCAGTGCAGTGGGTAAGAAAGAACCCCGGCCACTCCGACGAGCTAAACCCGAGCATAGCGAGAATGCACACCCTCGAGCCCACTGTCACACGATTTCATCTTGGTAGACCATGTGAATGGTTTTCTGTACACTACAAAGAAGACATTCTTGAAACGCAGTGTTTAATAATGTTAGAAAATTATGAAAATTATAATAATTATTGTGTAAAACATGTTAGAAAGCTACAGTCTAGTTTCCTCGACAGTGAGATACTCGTCACCCAATTTTACTGAATGGAAGAATGTTAAAGAGCGACCATCGACTGAGGGACAACCAGCTGTACAGGTGCAGGTGCACCCGATTTCACATTATAAAAGTAGTCCGTTAATAACTTCTGTGTTTTTTGTCCGATTGTAACCAAATATTCAGAGATCATAAAGATTATGATTAGTATTGTGTGTGCCAAAACTGAAGGTTCTGGCTTTAACATGATGCTTGAATATTGTTTTTTTTCGATTTACAGGGGCGAAGGAAGGCGTGGCCAACATATAAAATTAGCTTCGGCTGCCTCCCAAGTTTTTACACGTTGTCTCTAAATTTCATAGCTCTAGCTTGTATAGTTTCTGAGATCTCGATATTCATACAGACTCGGCTGTTGATGCTGATCAAGAATGTATATGGTTTATGGGGTCGCAGACGCCTCCTTTGCTTGTTACGCACATTAGGACAAACGCAAAAGGTCATGAGTTTTTTAAAATCCATGACCTAAAAACATAATATCAATATAGTTACCGTAAATGTCAAGAATATGAAATAGATACAACAATTAGAGAAGCATAATAAACATGATCAAATAAAAACAAGTAAGAAAGCTACAGTCGAGTTTGCTCGACTGTGAGATACCCGCCACCCAATTGTACCATCAAAATATCATATTTACATAATAGTATAAAATTATACTGAAAAAATACTAAAAAAAAACTATACTAAAAATACCAAAATAATATATCAAAATTTTCTTTGTTCGAAGTTATTAGCATGGCGGCGCTTTAGTTGGTTTATTGAACACCATTATTATGTCGCGGATTGTCATAGCAACTAACTAGGCAGCACTAGCAGTTGCACGTGGTAACCCCTTATAAAAGTAATATCTTAATAACTTCTGTGTTTTTTATTCGATTGTAACCAAATTCGCAGAAATCATTAAGATGGTGATTAGTATTGTGCGTACCAAAATTGAACGTTCTCGGATTAAAACGACGCTCGCAATTCGGTTTTATTCGATTTATGGGGGCGGGAGGGGGCGTGGCCAAAATCAAAAACAAACTTGATCAGCGTGCAACAATAAGACATTCTGGCGCGAAAAATTTGTCGCTCTATCTCTTATAGTCTCTGAGATCTAGGTGTTCATACGGACGGACAGACGGACAGACGGACATGGCTATATCGTCTCGGCTGTTGACGCTGATCAAGAATATATATACTTTATGTTGTCGGAGATGCTTCCTTCTGCCTGTTACATGCATTTTCGGTCGGCACAAAGCCATAATACTCTTCTACCCTTTGGGTAGGCAGGTATAAAGAAACAAGTAGGAACGACTACAGTCAAGCTTTGACTGTACGAGGTCGTGGATCTTAAGTGTACATGCGGAAGTTAGAGCATAAAAGAAGACATTCTTGAAACGCAGTGTTTAATAATGTTAGAAAATTATGAAAATTATAATAATTATTGTGTAAAACATGTAAGAAAGCTACCATCTAGTTTCCTTGACTGTGAGATACTCGTCACCCAATTTTACTGAATGGAAGAATGTTAAAGAGCGACCATCGACTGAGGGACAACCAGCTGTACAGGTGCAGGTGCACCCGATTTCACATTATAAAAGTAGTTCGTTAATAACTTCTGTTTTTTTGTCCGATTGTAACCAAATTTTCAGAGATCATTAAGATGATTATTAGTATTGTGTGTGCCAAAACTGAACGTTCTGGCTTTAACATGATGCTTTGAAATCGTTTTTTTCGATTTACAGGGGCGAAGGGAGGCGTGGCCAACATCTAAAATTAGCTTCGGCTGCCTCCCAAGTTTTTACACGTTGTCTCTAATTTTCGTAGCTATAGTTTCTGAGATCTCGATATTCATACAGACTCGGCTGTTGATGCTGATCAAGAATGTATATGGTATAAACGCAAAAGGTCATGAGTTTTTTAAAATCCATGACCTAAAAACATAATATCAATATAGTTACCGTAAATGTCAAGAATATGAAATAGATACAACATTTAGAGAAGCATACTAAACACGATCAAATAAAAAAGAAAGAAGTAGGAACGGCTACAGTCAAGCTTTGACTGTACGAGGTCGTGGATCTTAAGTGTACATGCGGAAGTTAGAGCATAAAAGAAGACATTCTTGAAACGCAGTGTTTAATAATGTTAGAAAATTATAACAATTATAATAATTATTGTGTAAAACATGTAAGAAAGCTACTGTCTAGTTTCCTCGACTGTGAGATACTCGTCACCCAATTTTACTGAATGGAAGAATGTTAAAGAGCGACCATCGACTGAGGGACAACTAGCTGTACAGGTGCAAGTGCACCCGATTTCACATTATAAAAGTAGTTTGTTAATAACTTCTGTGTTTTTTGTCCGATTATAACCAAATTTTCAGAGATCATTAAGATGATGATTAGTATTGTGTGTGTCAAAACTGAAGGTTCTGGCTTTAACATGATGCTTGGAAATCGTTTTTTTCGATTTACAGGGGCGAAGGGAGGCGTGGCCAACATCTAAAATTAGCTTCGGCTGTCTCCCAAGTTTTTACACGTTGTCTCTAAATTTCGTAGCTCTAGCTTTTATAGTTTCTGAGATCTCGATATTCATACAGACTCGGCTGTTGATGCTGATCAAGAATGTATATGGTTTATGGGGTCGCAGACGCCTCCTTTTGCTTGTTACGCACATTAGGACAAACGCAAAAGGTCATGAGTTTTTTAAAAACATAATATCAATATAGTTACCGTAACCGTTACCGTAAATGTTGGCCGTCAGCCGTCAGAGGAAGCAAGGGGACCAACATGTAATCCCAGTACTGGCTGGGGCACGTGCCGTCCTTGCTCCTACTGTCGGAGGTGCGACTATACTCTCCACGCGAGGGCGGCTGGAAGCAGACCCCTAGCACGGTCATGTCTCTGCTAGAGGTGCTGACTAATTGTTGTCGGGCGAAGATCGTGAATTTATAAATCACCCCAATCCAAGGTGGAACAGCATACGCTGATGGATGCATGGCCGGGGGGAAGCCCGGTCTCTAGTATGCGGACTCTGGATACCTGTCGTCCTCCAGTTTCATTTAGACTTTCCACGGTATGCGGGCTATGCCGTGGATGACCTTCCCTTCCCGCCTACTCGTGGAATCTTAACTAAGGGATCAATTTTTAAAAATAGAAAAGTCTGATACGGCTTTAAAAGTATCATCTCTGGGCGATGCCTTCACGGCTGACCCCTACACCAGCACTGCAGCCAGTGGCCTGCTGGCTTCCACCCCCAATACTACGGATCTCGAATCTAGTATTCTAGGGGACCCGGATAGGCCACGAACTCCCTTGGACACAGGGTTCGCTAGTGCTGAACTTCCGTCCAGTAGCGGTTCAGTCCGTCAGCAACCCGTCGAGGTATTGTCCTCGGACGAGGAAGCTAACTGCGACCGAATCAGCTTTGCTGACGACGCTTCCGTGGCCTCTCAGAGGTCAGGCCTTACGGAAGCAGGCTCTCAGATCCAGTTGCTGCGGCTGGAATCTAAGGACGCCTTTATTAAATTGAAGAGCCGCGAGAAGAAGCTTTTTAAAGCTGCACTCGCAAAGGGTTCTAACAGAGAGGAGGCTCTGGCTATCGCCACTGCGCCCCCGTTAACACCAAGGCTAAACGGACGCGCGCTGACGATACCATCGTCGAGCCCACCAGCTCTTCAAAGAGGTCCAAAAAGACTCATAAGGAGTCCACGAAACCACTCTTCAGCCAAGTGGTTAGCAGCGTGAAATTGGGCTTCACTTCGGCTGATCCTACCAAACCCCTCTCAGCGGAGCAGTTGGCTACGTTGAAATCTAGCATTCTAAAGGCGGTGCTGTTGCACTCTTCACCAACGGTTAGTCCGGGTTTCGAGGGTTGTATACCCCGAAATGAGTGGCTGCTTTTGGTGTGCGAGGATAACAGCACTACCAATTGGGTCAGGGGAGCTGTTGGACACATCAGGTCCATCAGCGCCCTTGACGTCAAATTGCTGGAGGAAACGGAGTTCCCCAAGGCTCACCTCATCAGAGGTTACTTTCCCAGTAGTGCTGAGTATACTGCTGCAACCATCCTGGAATTTATTGGGCTCCAGAACGCCAGCAGCTTCTCCACGAAGCTGTGGCGGGTGGTGCAGCACAGCCTTAACGGCACAACGACTCACCTCGCAATGTTGGTTGACGAGGAGTCGTACAGGGCTCTGACGGAGTGCCAAGGGAAGGTGAAATTCTGCTTTGGCAGGGTCAAACTGATCCTAAAGAATTCAGCTCCCAAAGCCTCCTCCGCCACCCCTGCTCCATCCACATCCTCACCCGCTCCCTCTCCTGCCAGTGCCGCTCCGGCAACGGCGCCAGTGGTTCCCTCAGGGATTTCAGCATTGGCTAACCCTGTGGCCTCCACGAGCGCTGCGACCGGATTGGTACCCAAAGTTCCTTCCCCACCCCACCGGCCATTGTGGTCACAGCCACGAAGGGCCCAACTAGACGGGTGACAAGTGGTCACCGTCCGTCAACCGTCAGAGGTGCCTCGGCCAGGCCCACTGCCAGCACCTCAGGCCGCAACCCACCCGCAAGGGCACCTCCCACGAGCGGGGTCGCAAGGCGACCTCCCCCGAGTGGTATGTCCCGACCGCCGAAGGGCATTCGCGGAAACGACTCTCGTGGGGACAAGGCAAGTGGCCTTGTCTCAACCGCCATCAGGAGGGAAGATGTGCAAGCTTAAAGTGCTCCAGGCGAACCTGCACCACGCTAGAGGAGCGTCGGCCACACTGTGCAGGGTCGTCTGTGAAGATCAAATCAACCTGGCCCGTCCCTCGTCCAAGAACCATGGTTGATCGGTAGCCAAATACGTGGACTTTCATGTGGATCATGTAAGTTGTTATATGACCGTATGGGAGGTGCCCCGCGCACTGCTATACTTATGGATAACAGTGTCAGACATTTCCCACTAACTAACTTCATCCACAGAGACCTGGTAGCAACGGCTATTGAGGTAGCCACTGCAGACGGTATCCGGGAAGTTGTGATCGCCTCCGCATACTTCCCGGGCGATGTGGATGATGTACCCCCAGCAGAGGTCCAGCGGCTGGTGGAATTCTGTCGCCGCAACAACAAGCCGCTCGTGATCGGCTGTGATGCCAATGCACATCACACGATCTGGGGGAGCAGCGACATCAACAAACGTGGTGAGTCCCTCTTAGACTACTTATTGTGTTGTCAATTAGATGTAGCTAACATAGGGTGCAAACCCACTTTTATAAATGCTATTAGGGAAGAGGTTTTAGATCTCACTCTAATCAGCACGTCGATAGCAAGTTCGCTTGTTAATTGGCGAGTCACAGACGAAGCCACTTTGTCAGACCATCAGCACATCAGGTTTGACCTCCCTGGCCAAGTCGAAATTCGCCAAAACTCCTTCTGTCCCAAAAAAGACAAATTGGGAGCTCTTTAAAGCCTCTGTAGCTTTCAAAGCAGACCTATTGGTCAGCAATCCTAGCTCTATCAGTGAGATAGAACTGGCTGCCAATCTGCTCCAAGATGTGCTTGTCTCATCCTTCGAGGACAGCTCAGTCCAGAAGACCCTAAGGGTCAATCGGAAAATTCCGTGGTGGAATGAGGAACTGGCTGTCCTTAGAAGGAGGGTTAGAAGCCTTTTTAATAAGGCTAAATCTAACCGTACTAGTTGGGACGTCTATAGGGACGCTCTTACCAACTACAACAAAAGCATTAGACGAGCTAAACGCGATACATGGCGCAGCTATTGTGGTAGCTTAGAATCGCTGCCAGAGGCAGCGAGGCTTCACAAAGTATTGGCTAAAGGGTCGTCTAATGGAATAGGGCTTCTTAAAAGAGTAGATGGCTCTTTCACTCAAGATCGCAGGGAAACACTTGAGCTTTTACTGCAAGTCCACTTCCCGGGTTCTGTGGCGAATCCAGATCTCTCCGGTCGCGATGACGCCACTTTGTCACCGGACTCACGCGGATTCAGCCTATCTGGATCCATCTTCGACCCCGAAAAGGTCAAATGGGCTGTAGATTCTTTTGCTCCTTTCAAAGCCCCAGGGGGTGACAAAATCTTCCCAGCCCTTATTCAAAACAGCATGGCTCATATTCTTGATCCACTGGTCGGCCTTCTTAGAGCTAGTTTTACTTGGGGATACATACCCATCTCTTGGAGGAGAGTTAATGTAGTATTCATCCCCAAGCAAGGGAATCGTCCGCTTGACCAGCCTAAGTCCTATCGGCCGATCAGTCTTACTTCCTTTCTGCTTAAAACGGCGGAAAGACTTATAGATATGCACATTCGGTGCTCTCTGCAGACGTCGACACCTCTGCATCCCACGCAGTTTGCGTACATAGCCGGCAGATCGACGGAGGTCGCTCTCCACAGGTTAGTGAGAAAAATTGAAAGAGCCTTTGTATCCAAGAACATTGCTTTGTGCTCTTTTCTGGATATAGAAGGTGCTTTTGATAATACCGGCTACGGGTCAATATCTACTGCTCTAGAACGTAGAGGAACTGCCCGTCCTTTGATCCGGTGGATTGAAGCTATGCTCAAACACCGGATTATCACTTCCACCCTGGACTCCACGACTGCATGCATTAATGCAGTCAAAGGCTGTCCGCAGGGAGGGGTTCTATCCCCCCTACTCTGGTCCTTAGTAGTTGACGAACTACTAGTCTTACTCTCCGAGCAGGGCGTTGAAGCTATCGGCTATGCTGATGACCTGGCTCTAATAGTGACCTGGCTCTAATAGTGACCTCCAGAGACTGTCTCTTACTAACAACGTCACCCTTCTATGGGTACCTGGACACTCTGGTATCCATGGCAATGAGCTGGCGGACGAACTTGCTAGGGCCGGTTCGTCAGCTACTTTTTCCGGCCCTGAGCCCTGCTGTGGCTTGGGTTGGTCAACCATCTCAGCTATTGTTAAAACCTGGGCTGTTAGGTTGACTGATCGCTACTGGTCGGTCCAACCAGGGATGCGGCAAGCCAAGGAGCTTATCAATCCCGTGGTCGACCGGAAAACCAGCTTACTCTCCAGGAGGGATCTTCACCTCCTCGTTGACTATCTTAGTGGCCATCACACGGTGAACTATCACCTCACCAAAATGCGTCTGTCTTCTGATGCTGAGTGCAGACTTTGCAAAGAGGACGACGAGACAACCAAACACATTCTGTGCGACTGTCCAGCCTTGGTGTGGACTAGGAGGAAACATCTGCACGTGGATACCGCAGGTCCCGAGCATATTGTGCGTTCCTCGACAAAAGATCTGCTCTGCTTCATTAGGGAAGCAGAGCTACTTTTGTCTAGCTAGGGAGAGCCTACAGGCACAAAAGACCTCCATGGTCGCAGTGCCTCGCACCTTCTCTATTGGGAGACTCCCTTTCTCTAATAATAATAATAATAATAATACCGTAAATGTCAAGAATATGAAATAGATACAACATTTAGATGTTGTCTGTTGTTTGTTTACGAGGTCGTGGATCTTAAGTGTACATGCGGAAGTTAGAGCATAAAAGAAGTCATTCTTGAAACGCAGTGTTTAATAATGTTAGAAAATTATGAAAATTATAATAATTATTGTGTAAAACATGTAAGAAAGCTACTGTCTAGTTTCCGCGACTGTGAGATACTCGTCACCCAATTTTACTGAATGGAAGAATGTTAAAGAGCGACCATCGACTGAGGGACAACCAGCTGTACAGGTGCAAGTGCACCCGATTTCACATTATAAAAGTAGTTTGATAATAACTTCTGTGTTTTTTGTCCGATTGTAACCAAATTTTCAGAGATCATTAAGATGATGATTAGTATTGTGTGTGCCAAAACTGAACGTTCTGGCTTTAACATGATGCTTGGAAATCGTTTTTTTCGATTTACGGGGGCGAAGGGAGGCGTGGCCAACATCTAAAATTAGCTTCGGCTGCCTCCCAAGTTTTTACACGTTGTCTCTAAATTTCGTAGCTATAGTTTCTGAGATCTCGATATTCATACACACTCGGCTGTTGATGCTGATCAAGAATGTATATGGTTTATGGGGTCGCAGACGCCTCCTTTTGCTTGTTACGCACATTAGGACAAACGCAAAAGGTCACGAGTTTTTTAAAATCCATGACCTAAAAACATAATATCAATATAGTTAACGTAAATGTCAAGAATATGAAATAGATACAACATTTAGAGAAGCATAATAAACACGATCAAATAAAAAGAAACAAGTAGGAACGGCTACAGTCAAGCTTTGACTGTACGAGGTCGTGGATCTTAAGTGTACATGCGGAAGTTAGAGCATAAAAGAAGTCATTCTTGAAACGCAGTGTTTAATAATGTTAGAAAATTATGAAAATTATAATAATTATTGTGTAAAACATGTTAGAAAGCTACTGTGTAGTTTCCTCGACTGTGGGATACTCGTCACCCAAGTTTACTGAATGGAAGAATGTTAAAGAGCCACCATCGACTGAGGGACAACCAGCTGAACAGGTGCAGGTGCACCCGATTTCACATTATAAAAGTAGTCGTTAATAACTTCTGTGTTTTTTGTCCGATTGTAACCAAATTTTCAGAGATCATTAAGATGATGATTAGTATTGTGTGTGCCAAAACTGAACGTTCTGGCTTTAACATGATGCTTGAAAATCGTTTTTTTCGATCTACAGGGGCGAATGGATGCGTGGCCAACATCTAAAATTAGCTTCGGCTGCCTACCAAGTTTTTACACGTTGTCTCTAAATTTCGTAGCTCTAGTTTTATAGTTTATGAGATTTCGATATTCATTTAGACTGATGCTGATCAAGAATGTATATGGTTTATGGGGTCGCAGACGCCTCCTTCTGCTTGTTACGCACATTAGGACAAACGCAAAAAGGTCATGAGTTTTTTAAAATCCATGACCTAAAAACATAATATCAATATAATTACCATAAATGTCAAGAATATGAAATAGATACAACATTTAGAGAAGCATAATAAACACGATCAAATAAAAAAGAAACAAGTAGGAACGGCTACAGACAAGCTTTGACTGTATGAGGTCGTGGATCTTAAGTGTACATGCGGAAGTTAGAGCATAAAAGAAGACATTCTTGAAACGCAGTGTTCAATAATGTTAGAAAATTATAAAAATTATAATAATTATTGTGTAAAACATGTTAGAAAGCTACTGTGTAGTTTCCTCGACTGTGGGATACTCGTCACCCAAGTTTACTGAATGGAAGAATGTTAAAGAGCCACCATCGACTGAGGGACAACCAGCTGAACAGGTGCAGGTGCACCCGATTTCACATTATAAAAGTAGTCGTTAAAAACTTCTGTGTTTTTTGTCCGATTGTAACCAAATTTTCAGAGATCATTAAGATGATGATTAGTATTGTGTGTGCCTAAACTGAACGTTCTGGCTTTAACATGATGCTTGAAAATCGTTTTTTCGATCTACAGGGGCGAATGGATGCGTGGCCAACATCTAAAATTAGCTTCGGCTGCCTACCAAGTTTTTACACGTTGTCTCTAAATTTCGTAGCTCTAGTTTTATAGTTTATGAGATTTCGATATTCATTTAGACTGATGCTGATCAAGAATGTATATGGTTTATGGGGTCGCAGACGCCTCCTTCTGCTTGTTACGCACATTAGGACAAACGCAAAAAGGTCATGAGTTTTTTAAAATCCATGACCTAAAAACATAATATCAATATAATTACCATAAATGTCAAGAATATGAAATAGATACAACATTTAGAGAAGCATAATAAACACGATCAAATAAAAAAGAAACAAGTAGGAACGGCTACAGACAAGCTTTGACTGTACGAGGTCGTGGATCTTAAGTGTACATGCGGAAGTTAGAGCATAAAAGAAGACATTCTTGAAACGCAGTGTTCAATAATGTTAGAAAATTATAAAAATTATAATAATTATTGTGTAAAACATGTAAGAAAGCTACTGTCAAGTTTCCTCAACTGTGAGATACTCGTCACCCAATTTTACTGAATGGAAGAATGTTAAAGAGCGACGATCGACTGAGGGACAACAAGCTGTACAGGTGCAGGTGCACCCGATTTCACATTATAAAAGTAGTTCGTTAATAACTTCTGTCTTTTTTGTCCGATTGTAACCAAATTTTCAGAGATCATTAAGATGATTATTAGTATTGTGTGTGCCAAAACTGAACGTTCTGGCTTTAACATGATGCTTGGAAATCGTTTTTTCGATTTACAGGGGCGAAGGGAGGCGTGACCAACATCTAAAATTAACTTCGGCTGCCTACCAAGTTTTTACACGTTGGCTCTAAATTTCGTCTGCGACCCCATAAACCATATACATATGGGGTCGCAGATGCCTCCTTCTGCTTGTTACGCACATTAGGACAAACGCAAAAAGGTCATGAGTTTTTTAAAATCCATGACCTAAAAACATAATATCAATATAATTACCGTAAATGTCAAGAATATGAAATAGATGCAACATTTAGAGAAGCAAAATAAACACGATCAAATAAAAAAGAAACAATTAGGAACGGCTACAGTCAAGCTTTGACTGTACGAGGTCGTGGATCTTAAGTGTACATGCGGAAGTTAGAGCATAAAAGAAGACATTCTTGAAACGCAGTGTTCAATATTGTTAGAAAATTATGAAAATTATAATAATTATTAAGTAAACCATGTAAGAAAGCTACTGTCTAGTTTCCTCAACTGTGAGATACTCGTCACCCAATTTTACTGAATGGAAGAATGTTAAAGCGCGACCATCGACTGAGGGACAACCAGCTGTACAGGTGCAGGTGCACCCGATTTCACATTATAAAAGTAGTCGTTAATAACTTCTGTGTTTTTTGTCCGATTGTAACCAAATTTTCAGAGATCATTAAGATGATGATTAGTATTGTGTGTGCCAAAACTGAACGTTCTGGCTTTAACATGATGCGTGAAAATCGTTTTTTTCGATCTACAGGGGCGAATGGATGCGTGGCCAACATCTAAAATTAGCTTCGGCTGCCTACCAAGTTTTTACACGTTGTCTCTAAATTTCGTAGCTATAGTTTCTGAGATCTCGATATTCATACACACTCGGCTGTTGATGCTGATCAAGAATGTATATGGTTTATGGGGTCGCAGACGCCTCCTTTTGCTTGTTACGCACATTAGGACAAACGCAAAAGGTCACGAGTTTTTTAAAATCCATGACCTAAAAACATAATATCAATATAGTTAACGTAAATGTCAAGAATATGAAATAGATACAACATTTAGAGAAGCATAATAAACACGATCAAATAAAAAAGAAACAAGTAGGAACGGCTACAGTCAAGCTTTGACTGTACGAGGTCGTGGATCTTAAGTGTACATGCGGAAGTTAGAGCATAAAAGAAGTCATTCTTGAAACGCAGTGTTTAATAATGTTAGAAAATTATGAAAATTATAATAATTATTGTGTAAAACATGTTAGAAAGCTACTGTGTAGTTTCCTCGACTGTGGGATACTCGTCACCCAAGTTTACTGAATGGAAGAATGTTAAAGAGCCACCATCGACTGAGGGACAACCAGCTGAACAGGTGCAGGTGCACCCGATTTCACATTATAAAAGTAGTCGTTAATAACTTCTGTGTTTTTTGTCCGATTGTAACCAAATTTTCAGAGATCATTAAGATGATGATTAGTATTGTGTGTGCCAAAACTGAACGTTCTGGCTTTAACATGATGCTTGAAAATCGTTTTTTTCGATCTACAGGGGCGAATGGATGCGTGGCCAACATCTAAAATTAGCTTCGGCTGCCTACCAAGTTTTTACACGTTGTCTCTAAATTTCGTAGCTCTAGTTTTATAGTTTATGAGATTTCGATATTCATTTAGACTGATGCTGATCAAGAATGTATATGGTTTATGGGGTCGCAGACGCCTCCTTCTGCTTGTTACGCACATTAGGACAAACGCAAAAAGGTCATGAGTTTTTAAAATCCATGACCTAAAAACATAATATCAATATAATTACCATAAATGTCAAGAATATGAAATAGATACAACATTTAGAGAAGCATAATAAACACGATCAAATAAAAAAGAAACAAGTAGGAACGGCTACAGACAAGCTTTGACTGTACGAGGTCGTGGATCTTAAGTGTACATGCGGAAGTTAGAGCATAAAGAAGACATTCTTGAAACGCAGTGTTCAATAATGTTAGAAAATTATAAAAATTATAATAATTATTGTGTAAAACATGTTAGAAAGCTACTGTGTAGTTTCCTCGACTGTGGGATACTCGTCACCCAAGTTTACTGAATGGAAGAATGTTAAAGAGCCACCATCGACTGAGGGACAACCAGCTGAACAGGTGCAGGTGCACCCGATTTCACATTATAAAAGTAGTCGTTAAAAACTTCTGTGTTTTTTGTCCGATTGTAACCAAATTTTCAGAGATCATTAAGATGATGATTAGTATTGTGTGTGCCTAAACTGAACGTTCTGGCTTTAACATGATGCTTGAAAACCGTTTTTTTCGATCTACAGGGGCGAATGGATGCGTGGCCAACATCTAAAATTAGCTTCGGCTGCCTACCAAGTTTTTACACGTTGTCTCTAAATTTCGTAGCTCTAGTTTTATAGTTTATGAGATTTCGATATTCATTTAGACTGATGCTGATCAAGAATGTATATGGTTTATGGGGTCGCAGACGCCTCCTTCTGCTTGTTACGCACATTAGGACAAACGCAAAAAGGTCATGAGTTTTTTAAAATCCATGACCTAAAAACATAATATCAATATAATTACCATAAATGTCAAGAATATGAAATAGATACAACATTTAGAGAAGCATAATAAACACGATCAAATAAGAAAGAAACAAGTAGGAACGGCTACAGACAAGCTTTGACTGTACGAGGTCGTGGATCTTAAGTGTACATGCGGAAGTTAGAGCATAAAAGAAGACATTCTTGAAACGCAGTGTTCAATAATGTTAGAAAATTATAAAAATTATAATAATTATTGTGTAAAACATGTAAGAAAGCTACTGTCAAGTTTCCTCAACTGTGAGATACTCGTCACCCAATTTTACTGAATGGAAGAATGTTAAAGAGCGACGATCGACTGAGGGACAACAAGCTGTACAGGTGCAGGTGCACCCGATTTCACATTATAAAAGTAGTTCGTTAATAACTTCTGTGTTTTTTGTCCGATTGTAACCAAATTTTCAGAGATCATTAAGATGATTATTAGTATTGTGTGTGCCAAAACTGAGCGTTCTGGCTTTAACATGATGCTTGGAAATCGTTTTTTTCGATTTACAGGGGCGAAGGGAGGCGTGACCAACATCTAAAATTAACTTCGGCTGCCTACCAAGTTTTTACACGTTGGCTCTAAATTTCGTCTGCGACCCCATAAACCATATACATATGGGGTCGCAGACGCCTCCTTCTGCTTGTTACGCACATTAGGACAAACGCAAAAAGGTCATGAGTTTTTTAAAATCCATGACCTAAAAACATAATATCAATATAATTACCGTAAATGTCAAGAATATGAAATAGATGCAACATTTAGAGAAGCAAAATAAACACGATCAAATAAAAAAGAAACAATTAGGAACGGCTACAGTCAAGCTTTGACTGTACGAGGTCGTGGATCTTAAGTGTACATGCGGAAGTTAGAGCATAAAAGAAGACATTCTTGAAACGCAGTGTTCAATATTGTTAGAAAATTATGAAAATTATAATAATTATTGAGTAAACCATGTAAGAAAGCTACTGTCTAGTTTCCTCAACTGTGAGATACTCGTCACCCAATTTTACTGAATGGAAGAATGTTAAAGAGCGACCATCGACTGAGGGACAACCAGCTGTACAGGTGCAGGTGCACCCGATTTCACATTATAAAAGTAGTCGTTAATAACTTCTGTGTTTTTTGTCCGATTGTAACCAAATTTTCAGAGATCATTAAGATGATGATTAGTATTGTGTGTGCCAAAACTGAACGTTCTGGCTTTAACATGATGCTTGAAAATCGTTTTTTCGATCTACAGGGGCGAATGGATGCGTGGCCAACATCTAAAATTAGCTTCGGCTGCCTACCAAGTTTTTACACGTTGTCTCTAAATTTCGTAGCTATAGTTTCTGAGATCTCGATATTCATACAGACTCGGCTGTTGATGCTGATCAAGAATGTATATGGTTTATGGGGTCGCAGACGCCTCCTTTTGCTTGTTACGCACATTAGGACAAACGCAAAAGGTCACGAGTTTTTTAAAATCCATGACCTAAAAACATAATATCAATATAGTTAACGTAAATGTCAAGAATATGAAATAGATACAACATTTAGAGAAGCATAATAAACACGATCAAATAAAAAAGAAACAAGTAGGAACGGCTATAGTCAAGCTTTGACTGTACGAGGTCGTGGATCTTAAGTGTACATGCGGAAGTTAGAGCATAAAAGAAGTCATTCTTGAAACGCAGTGTTTAATAATGTTAGAAAATTATGAAAATTATAATAATTATTGTGTAAAACATGTTAGAAAGCTACTGTGTAGTTTCCTCGACTGTGGGATACTCGTCACCCAAGTTTACTGAATGGAAGAATATTAAAGAGCCACCATCGACTGAGGGACAACCAGCTGAACAGGTGCAGGTGCACCCGATTTCACATTATAAAAGTAGTCGTTAATAACTTCTGTGTTTTTTGTCCGATTGTAACCAAATTTTCAGAGATCATTAAGATGATGATTAGTATTGTGTGTGCCAAAACTGAACGTTCTGGCTTTAACATGATGCTTGAAAATCGTTTTTTTCGATCTACAGGGGCGAATGGATGCGTGGCCAACATCTAAAATTAGCTTCGGCTGCCTACCAAGTTTTTACACGTTGTCTCTAAATTTCGTAGCTCTAGTTTTATAGTTTATGAGATTTCGATATTCATTTAGACTGATGCTGATCAAGAATGTATATGGTTTATGGGGTCGCAGACGCCTCCTTCTGCTTGTTACGCACATTAGGACAAACGCAAAAAGGTCATGAGTTTTTAAAAATCCATGACCTAAAAACATAATATCAATATAATTACCGTAAATGTCAAGAATATGAAATAGATACAACATTTAGAGAAGCATAATAAACACGATCAAATAAAAAAAGAAACAAGTAGGAACGGCTACAGACAAGCTTTGACTGTACGAGGTCGTGGATCTTAAGTGTACATGCGGAAGTTAGAGCATAAAAGAAGACATTCTTGAAACGCAGTGTTCAATAATGTTAGAAAATTATAAAAATTATAATAATTATTGTGTAAAACATGTTAGAAAGCTACTGTGTAGTTTCCTCGACTGTGGGATACTCGTCACCCAAGTTTACTGAATGGAAGAATGTTAAAGAGCCACCATCGACTGAGGGACAACCAGCTGTACAGGTGCAGGTGCACCCGATTTCACATTATAAAAGTAGTCGTTAATAACTTCTGTGTTTTTTGTCCGATTGTAACCAAATTTTCAGAGATCATTAAGATGATGATTAGTATTGTGTGTGCCTAAACTGAACGTTCTGGCTTTAACATGATGCTTGAAAATCGTTTTTTCGATCTACAGGGGCGAATGGATGCGTGGCCAACATCTAAAATTAGCTTCGGCTGCCTACCAAGTTTTTACACGTTGTCTCTAAATTTCGTAGCTCTAGCTTTTATAGTTTATGAGATTTCGATATTCATTTAGACTGATGCTGATCAAGAATGTATATGGTTTATGGGGTCGCAGACGCCTCCTTCTGCTTGTTACGCACATTAGGACAAACGCAAAAAGGTCATGAGTTTTTTAAAATCCATGACCTAAAAACATAATATCAATATAATTACCATAAATGTCAAGAATATGAAATAGATACAACATTTAGAGAAGCATAATAAACACGATCAAATAAAAAAGAAACAAGTAGGAACGGCTACAGACAAGCTTTGACTGTACGAGGTCGTGGATCTTAAGTGTACATGCGGAAGTTAGAGCATAAAAGAAGACATTCTTGAAACGCAGTGTTCAATAATGTTAGAAAATTATAAAAATTATAATAATTATTGTGTAAAACATGTTAGAAAGCTACTGTGTAGTTTCCTCGACTGTGGGATACTCGTCACCCAAGTTTACTGAATGGAAGAATGTTAAAGAGCCACCATCGACTGAGGGACAACCAGCTGAACAGGTGCAGGTGCACCCGATTTCACATTATAAAAGTAGTCGTTAAAAACTTCTGTGTTTTTTGTCCGATTGTAACCAAATTTTCAGAGATCATTAAGATGATGATTAGTATTGTGTGTGCCAAAACTGAACGTTCTGGCTTTAACATGATGCTTGGAAATCGTTTTTTTCGATTTACAGGGGCGAAGGGCGGCGTGACCAACATCTAAAATTAACTTCGGCTGCCTACCAAGTTTTTACACGTTGGCTCTAAATTTCGTCTGCGACCCCATAAACCATATACATATGGGGTCGCAGACGCCTCCTTCTGCTTGTTACGCACATTAGGACAAACGCAAAAAGGTCATGAGTTTTTAAAATCCATGACCTAAAAACATAATATCAATATAATTACCGTAAATGTCAAGAATATGAAATAGATGCAACATTTAGAGAAGCAAAATAAACACGATCAAATAAAAAAGAAACAATTAGGAACGGCTACAGTCAAGCTTTGACTGTACGAGGTCGTGGATCTTAAGTGTACATGCGGAAGTTAGAGCATAAAAGAAGACATTCTTGAAACGCAGTGTTCAATATTGTTAGAAAATTATGAAAATTATAATAATTATTGAGTAAACCATGTAAGAAAGCTACTGTCTAGTTTCCTCAACTGTGAGATACTCGTCACCCAATTTTACTGAATGGAAGAATGTTAAAGAGCGACCATCGACTGAGGGACAACCAGCTGTGCAGGTGCAGGTGCACCCGATTTCACATTATGAAAGTAGTTCGTTAATAACTTCTGTGTTTTTCGTCCGATTGTAACCAAATTTTCAGAGATCATTAAGACGATGATTAGCATTGTGTGTGCCAAAACTGAACATGCTGGCTTTAATATGATGCTTGGAAATCGTTTTTTTCGATTTACGGGGGCGGACGGAGGCGTGGCCAACATCTAAAATTAGCTTCGACTGCCTACCAGGTTTTTACACGTTGTCTCTAAATTTCGTAGCTCTAGCTTTTATAGTTTCTGAGATCTCGATATTCATACAGACTCGGCTGTTGATGCTGATCAAGAATGTATATGATTTATGGGGTCGCAGACGCCTCCTTCTGCTTGTTACGCACATTAGGACAAACGCAAAAGGTCATGAGTTTTTCAAAATCCATGACCTAAAAACTTAATATCAATATAGTTACCGTAAATGTCAAGAATATGAAATAGATACAACATTTAGAGAAGCAAAATAAACACGATCAAATAAAAAGAAACAAGTAGGAACGACTACAGTCAAGCTTTGACTGTACGAGGTCGTGGATCTTAAGTGTACATGCGGAAATTAGAGCATAAAAGAAGACATTCTTGAAACGCAGTGTTCAATAATGTTAGAAAATTATGAAAATTATAATAATTATTGTGTAAAACATGTTAGAAAGCTACTGTCTAGTTTCCTCGACTGTGAGATACTCGTCACCCAATTTTACTGAATGGAAGAATGTTAAAGAGCGACCATCGACTGAGGGACAACCAGCTGTACAGCTGCAGGTGCACCCGATTTCACATTATAAAAGTAATTCGTTAATAACTTCTGTGTTTTTTGACCGATTGTAACCAAATATTCAGAGATCATTAAGATGATGATTAGTATTGTGTGTGCCAAAACTGAACGTTCTGGCTTTAACATGATGCTTGGAAATCGTTTTTTTCGATTTACGGGGGCGGACGGAGGCGTGGCCAACATCTAAAATTAGCCTCGGCTGCCTACCAAGTTTTTACACGTTGTCTCTAAATTTCGTAGCTCTAGCTTTTATAGTTTCTGAGACCTCGATATTCATACAGACTCAACTGTTGATACTGATCAAGAATGTATATAGTTTATGGGGTCGCAGACGCCTCCTTCTGCTTGTTACGCACATTAGGACAAACGCAAACGGTCATGAGTTTTTTAAAATCCATGACCTAAAAACATAATATCAATATAGTTACCGTAAATGTCAAGAATATGAAATAGATACAACAATTAGAGAAGCATAATAAACACGATCAAATAAAAACAAGTAAGAAAGCTACAGTCGAGTTTGCTCGACTGTGAGATACCCGCCACCCAATTGTACCATCAAAATATCATATTTACATAATAGTATAAAATTATACTGAAAAAATACTTTAAAAAAAATATACTAAAAATACCAAAATAATATATCAAAATTTTCTTTGTTCGAAGTTATTAGCATGGCGGCACTTTAGTTGGTTTATTGAACACCATTATTATGTCGCGGAGTGTCATAGCAACTAACTAGGCAGCACTAGCAGTTGCACGTGGTAACGCCTTATAAAAGTAATATCTTAATAACTTCTGTGTTTTTTATCCGATTGTAACCAAATTCGCAGAGATCATTAAGATGGTGATTAGTATTGTGCATACCAAAATTGAACGTTCTCGGATTAAAACGCTCGCAATTCGGTTTTATTCGATTTATGGGGGCGGGAGGGGGCGTGGCCAAAATCAAAAACAAACTTGATCTGCGTGCAACAATAAGACATACTGGCGCGAAAAATTTGTCGCTCTATCTCTTATAGTCTCTGAGATCTAGGTGTTCATACGGACGGACAGACGGACAGACGGACATGGCTATATCGTCTCGGCTGTTGACGCTGATCAAGAATATATATACTTTATGGGGTCGGAGATGCTTCCTTCTGCTTGTTACATGCATTTTCGGTCGGCACAAAGCCATAATACCCTTCTACCCTTTGGGTAGGCGGGTATAAAGAAACAAGTAGGAACGACTACAGTCAAGCTTTGACTGTACGAGGTCGTGGATCTTAAGTGTACATGCGGAAATTAGAGCATAAAAGAAGACATTCTTGAAACGCAGTGTTCAATAATGTTAGAAAATTATGAAAATTATAATAATTATTGTGTAAAACATGTTAGAAAGCTACTGTCTAGTTTCTTCGACTGTGAAATACTCGTCACCCAATTTTACTGAATGGAAGAATGTTAAAGAGCGACCATCGACTGAGGGACAACCAGCTGTACAGGTGCAGGTGCACCCGATTTCACATTATAAAAGTTATTCGTTAATAACTTCTGTGTTTTTTGACCGATTATAACCAAATATTCAGAGATCATTAAGATGATGATTAGTATTGTGTGTGCCAAAACTGAACGTTCTGGCTTTAACATGATGCTTGGAAATCGTTTTTTTCGATTTACGGGGGCGGACGGAGGCGTGGCCAACATCTAAAATTAGCCTCGGCTGCCTACCAAGTTTTTACACGTTGTCTCTAAATTTCGTAGCTCTAGCTTTTATAGTTTCTGAGACCTCGATATTCATACAGACTCAACTGTTGATACTGATCAAGAATGTATATAGTTTATGGGGTCGCAGACGCCTCCTTCTGCTTGTTACGCACATTAGGACAAACGCAAACGGTCATGAGTTTTTTAAAATCCATGACCTAAAAACATAATATCAATATAGTTACCGTAAATGTCAAGAATAAGAAATAGATACAACAATTAGAGAAGCATAATAAACACGATCAAATAAAAACAAGTAAGAAAGCTACAGTCGAGTTTGCTCGACTGTGAGATACCCGCCACCCAATTGTACCATCAAAATATCATATTTACATAATAGTATAAAATTATACTGAAAAAAATACTTTAAAAAAATATACTAAAAATACCAAAATAATATATCAAAATTTTCTTTGTTCGAAGTTATTAGCATGGCGGCACTTTAGTTGGTTTATTGAACACCATTATTATGTCGCGGAGTGTCATAGCAACTAACTAGGCAGCACTAGCAGTTGCACGTGGTAACGCCTTAGAAAAGTAATATCTTAATAACTTCTGTGTTTTTATCCGATTGTAACCAAATTCGCAGAGATCATTAAGATGGTGATTAGTATTGTGCATACCAAAATTGAACGTTCTCGGATTAAAACGCTCGCAATTCGGTTTTTTTCGATTTATGGGGGCGGGAGGGGGCGTGGCCAAAATCAAAAACAAACTTGATCTGCGTGCAACAATAAGACATACTGGCGCGAAAAATTTGTCGCTCTATCTCTTATAGTCTCTGAGATCTAGGTGTTCATACGGACGGACAGACGGACAGACGGACATGGCTATATCGTCTCGGCTGTTGACGCTGATCAAGAATATATATACTTTATGGGGTCGGAGATGCTTCCTTCTGCTTGTTACATGCATTTTCGGTCGGCACAAAGCCATAATACCCTTCTACCCTTTGGGTAGGCGGGTATAAAGAAACAAGTAGGAACGACTACAGTCAAGCTTTGACTGTACGAGGTCGTGGATCTTAAGTGTACATGCGGAAGTTAGAGCATAAAAGAAGACATTCTTGAAACGCAGTGTTCAATAATGTTAGAAAATTATAAAAATTATAATAATTATTGTGTAAAACATGTAAGAAAGCTACTGTCAAGTTTCCTCAACTGTGAGATACTCGTCACCCAATTTTACTGAATGGAAGAATGTTAAAGAGCGACCATCGACTGAGGGACAACCAGCTGTACAGGTGCAGGTGCACCCGATTTCACATTATAAAAGTAGTTCGTTAATAACTTCTGTGTTTTTTGTCCGATTGTAACCAAATTTTCAGAGATCATTAAGATGATTATTAGTATTGTGTGTGCCAAAACTGAACGTTCTGGCTTTAACATGATGCTTGAAAATCGTTTTTTTCGATCTACAGGGGCGAATGGATGCGTGGCCAACATCTAAAATTAGCTTCGGCTGCCTACCAAGTTTTTACACGTTGTCTCTAAATTTCGTAGCTATAGTTTCTGAGATCTCGATATTCATACACACTCGGCTGTTGATGCTGATCAAGAATGTATATGGTTTATGGGGTCGCAGACGCCTCCTTTTGCTTGTTACGCACATTAGGACAAACGCAAAAGGTCATGAGTTTTTTAAAATCCATGACCTAAAAACATAATATCAATATAGTTACCGTAAATGTCAAGAATATGAAATAGATACAACAATTAGAGAAGCATAATAAACACGATCAAATAAAAACAAGTAAGAAAGCTACAGTCGAGTTTGCTCGACTGTGAGATACCCGCCACCCAATTGTACCATCAAAATATCATATTTACATAATAGTATAAAATTATACTGAAAAAATACTTTAAAAAAAATATACTAAAAATACCAAAATAATATATCAAAATTTTCTTTGTTCGAAGTTATTAGCATGGCGGCACTTTAGTTGGTTTATTGAACACCATTATTATGTCGCGGAGTGTCATAGCAACTAACTAGGCAGCACTAGCAGTTGCACGTGGTAACGCCTTAGAAAAGTAATATCTTTATAACTTCTGTGTTTTTTATCCGATTGTAACCAAATTCGCAGAGATCATTAAGATGGTGATTAGTATTGTGCATACCAAAATTGAACGTTCTCGGATTAAAACGCTCGCAATTCGGTTTTATTCGATTTATGGGGGGCGGGAGGGGGCGTGGCCAAAATCAAAAACAAACTTGATCTGCGTGCAACAATAAGACATACTGGCGCAAAAAATTTGTCGCTCTATCTCTTATAGTCTCTGAGATCTAGGTGTTCATACGGACGGACAGACGGACAGACGGACATGGCTATATCGTCTCGGCTGTTGACGCTGATCAAGAATATATATACTTTATGGGGTCGGAGATGCTTCCTTCTGCTTGTTACATGCATTTTCGGTCGGCACAAAGCCATAATACCCTTCTACCCTTTGGGTAGGCGGGTATAAAGAAACAAGTAGGAACGACTACAGTCAAGCTTTGACTGTACGAGGTCGTGGATCTTAAGTGTACATGCGGAAGTTAGAGCATAAAAGAAGACATTCTTGAAACGCAGTGTTCAATAATGTTAGAAAATTATAAAAATTATAATAATTATTGTGTAAAACATGTAAGAAAGCTACTGTCAAGTTTCCTCAACTGTGAGATACTCGTCACCCAATTTTACTGAATGGAAGAATGAAAGTAGTTCGTTAATAACTTCTGTGTTTTTCGTCCGATTGTAACCAAATTTTCAGAGATCATTAAGATGATGATTAGCATTGTGTGTGCCAAAACTGAACATGCTGGCTTTAATATGATGCTTGGAAATCGTTTTTTTCGATTTACGGGGGCGGACGGAGGCGTGGCCAACATCTAAAATTAGCTTCGACTGCCTACCAAGTTTTTACACGTTGTCTCTAAATTTCGTAGCTCTAGCTTTTATAGTTTCTGAGATCTCGATATTCATACAGACTCGGCTGTTGATGCTGATCAAGAATGTATATGATTCATGGGGTCGCAGGCGCCTCCTTCTGCTTGTTACGCACATTAGGACAAACGCAAAAGGTCATGAGTTTTTTAAAATCCATGACCTAAAAACTTAATATCAATATAGTTACCGTAAATGTCAAGAATATGAAATAGATACAACATTTAGAGAAGCAAAATAAACACGATCAAATAAAAAAGAAACAAGTAGGAACGGCTACAGTCAAGCTTTGACTGTACGAGGTCGTGGATCTTAAGTGTACATGCGGAAGTTAGAGCATAAAAGAAGACATTCTTGAAACGCAGTGTTCAATAATGTTAGAAAATTATGAAAATTATAATAATTATTGTGTAAAACATGCAAGAAAGCTACTGTCAAGTTTCCTCAACTGTGAGATACTTGTCACCCAATTTTACTGAATGGAAGAATGTTAAAGAGCGACCATCGACTGAGGGACAACCAGCTGTACAGGTGCAGGTGCACCCGATTTCACTTTATAAAAGTAGTTCGTTAATAACTTCTGTGTTTTTCGTCCAATTGTAACCAAATTTCCAGAGATCATTAAGCTGATGATTAGTATTGTGTGTGCCAAAACTGAACGTTCTGCCTTTAACACGATGCTTGGAAAGCGATTTTTTCGATTTACGGGGCGAAGGGAGGCGTGACCAACATCTAAAATTAACTTCGGCTGCCTACCAAGTTTTTACACGTGGGCTCTAAATTTCGTAGCTCTAGCTTTTATAGTTTCTGAGATCTCGTTATTCATACATATATTGATATTATGTTTTTAGGTCATGGATTTAAAAAACTCATGGCGTCTGCGACCCATAAACTATATACATTCTTGATCAGCATCAACAGCCGAGATCAAGAATGTATATGGTTTATGGGGTCGCAGACGCCTCCTTCTGCTTGTTACGCACATTAGGACAAACGCAAAAGTTCATGAGTTTTTTAAAATCCATGACCTAAAAACATAATATCAATATAGTTACCGTAAATGTCAAGAATATGAAATAGATACAACATTTAGAGAAGCAAAATAAACACGATCAAATAAAAAAGAAACAAGTAGGAACGACTACAGTCAAGCTTTGACTGTACGAGGTCGTGGATCTTAAGTGTACATGCGGAAGTTAGAGCATAAAAGAAGACATTCTTGAAACGCAGTGTTCAATAATGTTAGAAAATTATGAAAATTATAATAATTATTGTGTAAAACATGTAAGAAAGCTACTGTCTAGTTTTCTCAACTGTGAGATACTCGTCACCCAATTTTACTGAATGGAAGAATGTTAAAGAGCGACCATCGTCTGAGGGACAACCAGCTGTACAGGTGCAGGTGCATCCGATTTCACATTATAAAAGTATTTCGTTAATAACTTCTGTGTTTTTCGTCCGATTGTAACCAAATTTTCAGAGATCATTAAGATGATGATTAGTATTGTGTGTGCCAAAACTGAACGTTCTGGCTTTAACATGATGCTTGAAAATCGTTTTTCGATCTACAGGGGCGAATGGATGCGTGGCCAACATCTAAAATTAGCTTCGGCTGCCTACCAAGTTTTTACACGTTGTCTCTAAATTTCGTAGCTATAGTTTCTGAGATCTCGATATTCATACACACTCGGCTGTTGATGCTGATCAAGAATGTATATGGTTTATGGGGTCGCAGACGCCTCCTTTTGCTTGTTACGCACATTAGGACAAACGCAAAAGGTCACGAGTTTTTAAAATCCATGACCTAAAAACATAATATCAATATAGTTACCGTAAATGTCAAGAATATGAAATAGATACAACAATTAGAGAAGCATAATAAACACGATCAAATAAAAACAAGTAAGAAAGCTACAGTCGAGTTTGCTCGACTGTGAGATACCCGCCACCCAATTGTACCATCAAAATATCATATTTACATAATAGTATAAAATTATACTGAAAAAATACTTTAAAAAAATATACTAAAAATACCAAAATAATATATCAAAAATTTTCTTTGTTCGAAGTTATTAGCATGGCGGCACTTTAGTTGGTTTATTGAACACCATTATTATGTCGCGGAGTGTCATAGCAACTAACTAGGCAGCACTAGCAGTTGCACGTGGTAACGCCTTAGAAAAGTAATATCTTAATAACTTCTGTGTTTTTTATCCGATTGTAACCAAATTCGCAGAGATCATTAAGATGGTGATTAGTATTGTGCATACCAAAATTGAACGTTCTCGGATTAAAACGCTCGCAATTCGGTTTTATTCGATTTATGGGGGCGGGAGGGGGCGTGGCCAAAATCAAAAACAAACTTGATCTGCGTGCAACAATAAGACATACTGGCGCGAAAAATTTGTCGCTCTATCTCTTATAGTCTCTGAGATCTAGGTGTTCATACGGACGGACAGACGGACAGACGGACATGGCTATATCGTCTCGGCTGTTGACGCTGATCAAGAATATATATACTTTATGGGGTCGGAGATGCTTCCTTCTGCTTGTTACATGCATTTTCGGTCGGCACAAAGCCATAATACCCTTCTACCCTTTGGGTAGGCGGGTATAAAGAAACAAGTAGGAACGACTACAGTCAAGCTTTGACTGTACGAGGTCGTGGATCTTAAGTGTACATGCGGAAGTTAGAGCATAAAAGAAGACATTCTTGAAACGCAGTGTTCAATAATGTTAGAAAATTATAAAATTATAATAATTATTGTGTAAAACATGTAAGAAAGCTACTGTCAAGTTTCCTCAACTGTGAGATACTCGTCACCCAATTTTACTGAATGGAAGAATGAAAGTAGTTCGTTAATAACTTCTGTGTTTTTCGTCCGATTGTAACCAAATTTTCAGAGATCATTAAGATGATGATTAGCATTGTGTGTGCCAAAACTGAACATGCTGGCTTTAATATGATGCTTGGAAATCGTTTTTTTCGATTTACGGGGGCGGACGGAGGCGTGGCCAACATCTAAAATTAGCTTCGACTGCCTACCAAGTTTTTACACGTTGTCTCTAAATTTCGTAGCTCTAGCTTTTATAGTTTCTGATATCTCGATATTCATACAGACTCGGCTGTTGATGCTGATCAAGAATGTATATGATTCATGGGGTCGCAGGCGCCTCCTTCTGCTTGTTACGCACATTAGGACAAACGCAAAAGGTCATGAGTTTTTTAAAATCCATGACCTAAAAACTTAATATCAATATAGTTACCGTAAATGTCAAGAATATGAAATAGATACAACATTTAGAGAAGCAAAATAAACACGATCAAATAAAAAAGAAACAAGTAGGAACGGCTACAGTCAAGCTTTGACTGTACGAGGTCGTGGATCTTAAGTGTACATGCGGAAGTTAGAGCATAAAAGAAGACATTCTCGAAACGCAGTGTTCAATAATGTTAGAAAATTATGAAAATTATAATAATTATTGTGTAAAACATGCAAGAAAGCTACTGTCAAGTTTCCTCAACTGTGAGATACTTGTCACCCAATTTTACTGAATGGAAGAATGTTAAAGAGCGACCATCGACTGAGGGACAACCAGCTGTACAGGTGCAGGTGCACCCGATTTCACTTTATAAAAGTAGTTCGTTAATAACTTCTGTGTTTTTCGTCCAATTGTAACCAAATTTCCAGAGATCATTAAGCTGATGATTAGTATTGTGTGTGCCAAAACTGAACGTTCTGCCTTTAACACGATGCTTGGAAAGCGATTTTTTTCGATTTACGGGGCGAAGGGAGGCGTGACCAACATCTAAAATTAACTTCGGCTGCCTACCAAGTTTTTACACGTGGGCTCTAAATTTCGTAGCTCTAGCTTTTATAGTTTCTGAGATCTCGTTATTCATACATATATTGATATTATGTTTTAGGTCATGGATTTAAAAAAACTCATGGCGTCTGCGACCCATAAACTATATACATTCTTGATCAGCATCAACAGCCGAGATCAAGAATGTATATGGTTTATGGGTCGCAGACGCCTCCTTCTGCTTGTTACGCACATTAGGACAAACGCAAAAGTTCATGAGTTTTTTAAAATCCATGACCTAAAAACATAATATCAATATAGTTACCGTAAATGTCAAGAATATGAAATAGATACAACATTTAGAGAAGCAAAATAAACACGATCAAATAAAAAAGAAACAAGTAGGAACGACTACAGTCAAGCTTTGACTGTACGAGGTCGTGGATCTTAAGTGTACATGCGGAAGTTAGAGCATAAAAGAAGACATTCTTGAAACGCAGTGTTCAATAATGTTAGAAAATTATGAAAATTATAATAATTATTGTGTAAAACATGTAAGAAAGCTACTGTCTAGTTTTCTCAACTGTGAGATACTCGTCACCCAATTTTACTGAATGGAAGAATGTTAAAGAGCGACCATCGTCTGAGGGACAACCAGCTGTACAGGTGCAGGTGCATCCGATTTCACATTATAAAAGTATTTCGTTAATAACTTCTGTGTTTTTCGTCCGATTGTAACCAAATTTTCAGAGATCATTAAGATGATGATTAGTATTGTGTGTGCCAAAACTGAACGTTCTGGCTTTAACATGATGCTTGGAAATCGTTTTTTCGATTTACGGGGGCGAAGGGAGGCGTGACCAACATCTAAAATTAACTTCGGCTGCCTACCAAGTTTTTACGCGTTGTCTCTTAATTTCGTAGCTCTAGCTTTTATAGTTTCTGGGATCTCGTTATTCATACATATATTGATATTATGTTTTTAGGTCATGGATTTAATAAAACTCATGACCTTTTGCGTTTGTCCTAATGTGCGTAACAAGCAGAAGGAGGCGTCTGCGACCCCATAAACCATATACATTCTTGATCAGCATCAACAGCCGAGATCAAGAATGTATATGGTTTATGGGGTCGCAGACGCCTCCTTCTGCTTGTTACGCACATTAGGACAAACGCAAAAGTCATGAGTTTTTTTAAATCCATGACCTAAAAACATAATATCAATATAGTTACCGTAAATGTCAAGAATATGAAATAGATACAACATTTAGAGAAGCAAAATAAACACGATCAAATAAAAAGAAACAAGTAGGAACGGCTACAGTCAAGCTTTGACTGTAAGAGGTCGTGGATCTTAAGTGTACATGCGGAAGTTAGAGCATAAAAGAAGACATTCTTGAAACGCAGTGTTTAATAATGTTAGAAAATTATGAAAATTATAATAATTATTGTGTAAAACATGTAAGAAAGCTAGTGTCTAGTTTCCTCAACTGTGAGATACTCGTCACCCAATTTTACTGAATGGAAGAATGTTAAAGAGCGACCATCGACTGAGGGACAACCAGCTGTGCAGGTGCAGGTGCACCCGATTTCACATTATAAAAGTAGTTCGTTAATAACTTCTGTGTTTCTTTTTGTCCGATTGTAACAAATTTTCAGAGATCATTAAGATGATGATTAGTATTGTGTGTGCCAAAACTGAACGTTCTGGCTTTAACATGATGCTTGGAAATCGTTTTTTTCGATTTACGGGGGCGGACAGAGGCGTGGCCAACATCTAAAATTAGCTTCGGCTGCCTACCTAATTTTACACGTTGTCTCTAAATTTCGTAGCTCTAGCTTTTATAGTTTCTGAGATCTCGATATTCATACTGACGCGGCTGTTGATGCTGATCAAGAATGTATATGGTTTATGGGGTCGCAGACGCCTCCTTCTGCTTGCTACGCACATTAGGACAAACGCAAAAGGTCATGAGTATTATAAAATCCATGACCTAAAACATAATATCAATATAGTTACCGTAAATGTCAAGAATATGAAATAAATACAACATTTAGAGAAGCAAAATAAACACGATCAAATAAAAAGAAACAAGTAGGAACGGCTACAGTCAACCTTTGACTGTACGAGGTCGTGGATCTTAAGTGTACATGCGGAAGTAAAAGATAAAAGAACACATTCTTGAAACGCAGTGTTCAATAATGTTAGGAAATTATGAAAATTATAATAATTATTGTGTAAAACATGTAAGAAAGCTACTATCTAGTTTCCTCAACTGTGAGATACTCGTCACCCAATTTTACTGAATGGAAGAATGTTAAAGAGCGACCATCGACTGAGGGACAACCAGCTGTACAGGTGCAGGTGCACGCGATTTCACATTATAAAAAGGAGTTCGTTAATAACTTCTGTGGTTTTTGTCCGATTGTAACCAAATTTTCAGAGATCATTAACATGATGATTAGTATTGTGTGTGTCAAAACCGAAGGTTCTGGCTTTAACATGATGCTTGGAAATCGTTTTTTTCGATTTACGGGGGCGGACGGAGGCGTGGCCAACATCTAAAATTAGCTTCGACTACCTACCAAGTTTTTACACGTTGTCTCTAAATTTCGTAGCTCTAGCTTTTATAGTTTCTGAGATCTCGTTATTCATACATATATTGATATTATGTTTTTAGGTCATGGATTTAAAAAAACTCATGACCTTTTGCGTTTGTCCTAATGTGCGTAACAAGCAGAAGGAGGCGTCTGCGACCCCATAAACCATATACATTCTTGATCTCGGCTGTTGATGCCGAAAACTTGGTAGGCACCCGAAGTTAATTTTAGATTTTGGTGACGCCTCCCTTCGCCCCCCGTAAATCGAAAAAAACGATTTCCAAGCATCATGTTAAAGCCAGAAACTTCAGTTTTGACACACACAATACTACTCATCATCTTAATGATCTCTGAAAATTTGGTTACAATCGGACAAAAACCACAGAAGTTATTAACGAACTACTTTTATAATGTGAAATCGGGTGCACCTGCACCTGTACAGCTGGTTGTCCCTCAGTCGATGGTCGCTCTTTAACATTCTTCCTTTCAGTAAAATTGGGTGACGAGTATCTCACAGTTCAGGAAACTAGACAGTAGCTTTCTTACATGTTTTACACAATAATTATTATAATTTTCATAATTTTCTAACATTATTGAACACTTAGTTTCAAGAATGTGTTCTTTTATGTTCTAACTTCCTCATGTACACTTAAGATTCACGACCTCGTACAGTCAAAGGTTGACTGTAGCCGTTCCTACTTGTTTCTTTTTTATTTGATCGTATTTATTTTGCTTCTCTAAATGTTGTATTTATTTCATGTTCTTGACATTTACGGTAACTATATTGATATTATGTTTTTAGGTCATGGATTTTAAAAAACTCATGACCTTTTGCGTTTGTCCTAATGTGCGTAACAAGCAGAAGGAGGCGTCTGCGACCCCATAAACCATGTACATTCTTGATCAGCATCAACAGCCGCGTCTGTATGAATATCGAGATCTCAGAAACTATAAAAGCTAGAGCTACGAAATTTAGAGACAACGTGTAAAAACTTGGTAGGCAGTCGAAGCTAATTTTAGATGTTGGCCACGCCTCCGTCCGCCCCCGTAAATCGAAAAACGATTTCCAAGCATCACGTTAAAGCCAGAACGTTCAGTTTTGGCACACAATACTAATCATCATCTTAATGATCTCTGAAAATTTGTTACAATCGGACGAAAAACACAGAAGTTATTAACGAACTACTTTTATAATGTGAAATCGGGTGCACCTGCACCTGCACAGCTGGTTGTCCCTCAGTCGATGGTCGCTCTTTAACATTCTTCCATTCAGTAAAATTGGGTGACGAGTATCTCACAGTCGAGGAAACTAGACAGTAGCTTTCTTACATGTTTTACACAATAATTATTATAATTTTCATAATTTTCTAACATTATTAAACACTGCGTTTCAAGAATGTCTTCTTTTATGCTCTAACTTCCGCATGTACACTTAAGATCCACGACCTCGTACAGTCAAAGCTTGACTGTAGCCGTTCCTACTTGTTTCTTTTTTATTTGATCGTGTTTATTATGCTTCTCTAAATGTTGTATCTATTTCATATTCTTGACATTTACGGTAACTATATTGATATTATGTTTTTAGGTCATGGATTTCAAAAACTCATGACCTTTTGCGTTTGTCCTAATGTGCGTAACAAGCAGAAGGAGGCGTCTGCGACCCCATAAACCATATACATTCTTGATCTCGGCTGTTGATGCTGATCAAGAATGTATATGGTTTATGGGTCGCAGACGCCTCCTTCTGCTTGTTACGCACATTAGGACAAACGCAAAAGGTCATGAGTTTTTTTAAATCCATGACCTAAAAACATAATATCAATATATGTATGAATAACGAGATCTCAGAAACTATAAAAGCTACAGCTACGAAATTTAGAGCCAACGTAAAAACATGGTAGGCACCCGAAGTTAATTTTAGATGTTGGTGACGCCTCCTTCGCCCCCGTAAATCGAAAATAACGATTTCCAAGCATCATGTTAAAGTCAGAAATTTCAGTTTTGACACACACAATACTAATCATCATCTTAATGATCTCTGAAAATTTGGTTACAATCGGACAAAAACCACAGAAGTTATTAACGAACTACTTTTATAATGTGAAATCGGGTGCACCTGCACCTGTACAGCTGGTTGTCCCTCAGTCGATGGTCGCTCTTTAACATTCTTCCATTCAGTAAAATTGGGTGATGACTATCTCACAGACGAGGAAACTAGACAGTAGCTTTCTTACATGTTTTACACAATAATTATTATAATTTTCATAATTTTCTAACATTATTGAACACTGCGTTTCAAGAATGTGTTCTTTTATGCTCTAACTTCCGCATGTACACTTAAGATTCACGACCTCGTACAGTCAAAGGTTGACTGTAGCCGTTCCTACTTGTTTGTTTTTTATTTGATAGTGTATATTTTGCGTCTCTAAATGTTGTATTTATTTCATATTCTTGACATTTACCGTAACTATATTGATATTATGTTTTTAGGTCATGGATTTTAAAAACTCATGACCTTTTGCGTTTGTCCTAATGTGCGTAACAAGCAGAAGGAGGCGTCTGCGACCCCATAAACCATATACATTCTTGATCAGCATCAACAGCCGCGTCTGTATGAATATCGAGATCTCAGAAACTATAAAAGCTAGAGCTACGAAATTTAGAGACAACGTGTAAAAATTAGGTAGGCAGCCGAAGCTAATTTTAGATGTTGTCCACGCCTCCGTCCGCCCCCGTAAATCGAAAAAAACGATTTCCAAGCATCACGTTAAAGCCAGAACGTTCAGTTTTGGCACACACAATACTAATCATCATCTTAATGATCTCTGAAAATTTGTTACAATCGGACGAAAAACACAGAAGTTATTAACGAACTACTTTTATAATGTGAAATCGGGTGCACCTGCACCTGTACAGCTGGTTGTCCCTCAGTCGATGGTCGCTCTTTAACATTCTTCCTTTCAGTAAAATTGGGTGACGAGTATCTCACAGTTCAGGAAACTAGACAGTAGCTTTCTTACATGTTTTACACAATAATTATTATAATTTTCATAATTTTCTAACATTATTGAACACTTCGTTTCAAGAATGTGTTCTTTTATGTTCTAACTTCCTCATGTACACTTAAGATTCACGACCTCGTACAGTCAAAGGTTGACTGTAGCCGTTCCTACTTGTTTCTTTTTTTATTTGATCGTATTTATTTTGCTTCTCTAAATGTTGTATTTATTTCATGTTCTTGACATTTACCGTAACTATATTGATATTATGTTTTTAGGTCATGGATTTTAAAAACTCATGACCTTTTGCGTTTGTCCTAATGTGCGTAACAAGCAGAAGGAGGCTCTGCGACCCCATAAACCATATACATTCTTGATCTCGGCTGTTGATGCTGATCAAGAATGTATATGGTTTATGGGTCGCAGACGCCTCCTTCTGCTTGTTACGCACATTAGGATAAACGCAAAAGGTCATGAGTTTTTTAATCCATGACCTAAAAAACATAATATCAATATATGTATGAATAACGAGATCTCAGAAACTATAAAAGCTACAGCTACGAAATTTAGAGCCAACGTGTAAAAACATGGTAGGCACCCGAAGTTAATTTTAGATGTTGGTGACGCCTCCCTTCGCCCCCGTAAATCGAAAATAACGATTTCCAAGCATCATGTTAAAGTCAGAAATTTCAGTTTTGACACACACAATACTAATCATCATCTTAATGATCTCTGAAAATTTGGTTACAATCGGACAAAAACCACAGAAGTTATTAACGAACTACTTTTATAATGTGAAATCGGGTGCACCTGCACCTGTACAGCTGGTTGTCCCTCAGTCGATGGTCGCTCTTTAACATTCTTCCATTCAGTAAAATTGGGTGATGACTATCTCACAGACGAGGAAACTAGACAGTAGCTTTCTTACATGTTTTACACAATAATTATTATAATTTTCATAATTTTCTAACATTATTGAACACTGCGTTTCAAGAATGTGTTCTTTTATGCTCTAACTTCCGCATGTACACTTAAGATTCACGACCTCGTACAGTCAAAGGTTGACTGTAGCCGTTCCTACTTGTTTGTTTTTTATTTGATCGTGTTTATTTTGCTTCTCTAAATGTTGTATTTATTTCATATTCTTGACATTTACCGTAACTATATTGATATTATGTTTTTAGGTCATGGATTTTAAAAAACTCATGACCTTTTGCGTTTGTCCTAATGTGCGTAACAAGCAGAAGGAGGCGTCTGCGACCCCATAAACCATATACATTCTTGATCAGCATCAACAGCCGCGTCTGTATGAATATCGAGATCTCAGAAACTATAAAAGCTAGAGCTACGAAATTTAGAGACAACGTGTAAAAATTAGGTAGGCAGCCGAAGCTAATTTTAGATGTTGTCCACGCCTCCGTCCGCCCCCGTAAATCGAAAAACGATTTCCAAGCATCACGTTAAAGCCAGAACGTTCAGTTTTGGCACACACAATACTAATCATCATCTTAATGATCTCTGAAAATTTGTTACAATCGGACGAAAAACACAGAAGTTATTAACGAACTACTTTTATAATGTGAAATCGGGTGCACCTGCACCTGTACAGCTGGTTGTCCCTCAGTCGATGGTCGCTCTTTAACATTCTTCCTTTCAGTAAAATTGGGTGACGAGTATCTCACAGTTCAGGAAACTAGACAGTAGCTTTCTTACATGTTTTACACAATAATTATTATAATTTTCATAATTTTCTAACATTATTGAACACTTCGTTTCAAGAATGTGTTCTTTTATGTTCTAACTTCCTCATGTACACTTAAGATTCACGACCTCGTACAGTCAAAGGTTGACTGTAGCCGTTCCTACTTGTTTCTTTTTTATTTGATCGTATTTATTTTGCTTCTCTAAATGTTGTATTTATTTCATGTTCTTGACATTTACCGTAACTATATTGATATTATGTTTTTAGGTCATGGATTTTAAAAAACTCATGACCTTTTGCGTTTGTCCTAATGTGCGTAACAAGCAGAAGGAGGCGTCTGCGACCCCATAAACCATGTACATTCTTGATCAGCATCAACAGCCGCGTCTGTATGAATATCGAGATCTCAGAAACTATAAAAGCTAGAGCTACGAAATTTAGAGACAACGTGTAAAAACTTGGTAGGCAGCCGAAGCTAATTTTAGATGTTGGCCACGCATCCATTCGCCCCCGTAAATCGAAAAAAACGATTTCCAAGCATCACGTTAAAGCCAGAACGTTCAGTTTTGGCACACACAATACTAATCATCATCTTAATGATCTCTGAAAATTTGTTACAATCGGACGAAAAACACAGAAGTTATTAACGAACTACTTTTATAATGTGAAATCGGGTGCACCTGCACCTGCACAGCTGGTTGTCCCTCAGTCGATGGTCGCTCTTTAACATTCTTCCATTCAGTAAAATTGGGTGACGAGTATCTCACAGTCGAGGAAACTAGACAGTAGCTTTCTTACATGTTTTACACAATAATTATTATAATTTTCATAATTTTCTAACATTATTAAACACTGCGTTTCAAGAATGTCTTCTTTTATGCTCTAACTTCCGCATGTACACTTAAGATCCACGACCTCGTACAGTCAAAGCTTGACTGTAGCCGTTCCTACTTGTTTCTTTTTTATTTGATCGTGTTTATTATGCTTCTCTAAATGTTGTATCTATTTCATATTCTTGACATTTACGGTAACTATATTGATATTATGTTTTTAGGTCATGGATTTCAAAAAACTCATGATCTTTTGCGTTTGTCCTAATGTGCGTAACAAGCAGAAGGAGGCGTCTGCGACCCCATAAACCATGTACATTCTTGATCAGCATCAACAGCCGCGTCTGTATGAATATCGAGATCTCAGAAACTATAAAAGCTAGAGCTACGAAATTTAGAGACAACGTGTAAAAACTTGGTAGGCAGCCGAAGCTAATTTTAGATGTTGGCCACGCCTCCGTCCGCCCCCGTAAATCGAAAAAAACGATTTCCAAGCATCACGTTAAAGCCAGAACGTTCAGTTTTGGCACACACAATACTAATCATCATCTTAATGATCTCTGAAAATTTGTTACAATCGGACGAAAACACAGAAGTTATTAACGAACTACTTTTATAATGTGAAATCGGGTGCACCTGCACCTGCACAGCTGGTTGTCCCTCAGTCGATGGTCGCTCTTTAACATTCTTCCATTCAGTAAAATTGGGTGACGAGTATCTCACAGTCGAGGAAACTAGACAGTAGCTTTCTTACATGTTTTACACAATAATTATTATAATTTTCATAATTTTCTAACATTATTAAACACTGCGTTTCAAGAATGTCTTCTTTTATGCTCTAACTTCCGCATGTACACTTAAGATCCACGACCTCGTACAGTCAAAGCTTGACTGTAGCCGTTCCTACTTGTTTCTTTTTTATTTGATCGTGTTTATTATGCTTCTCTAAATGTTGTATCTATTTCATATTCTTGACATTTACGGTAACTATATTGATATTATGTTTTTAGGTCATGGATTTCAAAAAACTCATGATCTTTTGCGTTTGTCCTAATGTGCGTAACAAGCAGAAGGAGGCGTCTGCGACCCCATAAACCATGTACATTCTTGATCCAGCATCAACAGCCGCGTCTGTATGAATATCGAGATCTCAGAAACTATAAAAGCTAGAGCTACGAAATTTAGAGACAACGTGTAAAAACTTGGTAGGCAGCCGAAGCTAATTTTAGATGTTGGCCACGCCTCCGTCCGCCCCCGTAAATCGAAAAAAACGATTTCCAAGCATCACGTTAAAGCCAGAACGTTCAGTTTTGGCACACACAATACTAATCATCATCTTAATGATCTCTGAAAATTTGTTACAATCGGACGAAAAACACAGAAGTTATTAACGAACTACTTTTATAATGTGAAATCGGGTGCACCTGCACCTGCACAGCTGGTTGTCCCTCAGTCGATGGTCGCTCTTTAACATTCTTCCATTCAGTAAAATTGGGTGACGAGTATCTCACAGTCGAGGAAACTAGACAGTAGCTTTCTTACATGTTTTACACAATAATTATTATAATTTTCATAATTTTCTAACATTATTAAACACTGCGTTTCAAGAATGTCTTCTTTATGCTCTAACTTCCGCATGTACACTTAAGATCCACGACCTCGTACAGTCAAAGCTTGACTGTAGCCGTTCCTACTTGTTTCTTTTTTATTTGATCGTGTTTATTATGCTTCTCTAAATGTTGTATCTATTTCATATTCTTGACATTTACGGTAACTATATTGATATTATGTTTTTAGGTCATGGATTTCAAAACTCATGACCTTTTGCGTTTGTCCTAATGTGGCGTAACAAGCAGAAGGAGGCGTCTCGACCATAAACCATATACATTCTTGATCAGCATCAACAGCCGAGATCAAGAATGTATATGGTTTATGGGGACGCAGACGCTCTTCTGCTTGTTACGCACATCAGGACAAATGCAAAAGGTCATGAGTTTTTTTTAAATCCATGACCTAAAAACATAATATCAATATAGTTACCGTAAATGTCAAGAATATGAAATAGATACAACATTTAGAGAAGCATAATAAACACGATCAAATAAAAAGAAACAAGTAGCAACGGCTACAGTCAAGCTTTGACTGTAGGAGGTCGTGGATCTTAAGTGTACATGCGGAAGTTAGAGCATAAAAGAAGACATTCTTGAAACGCAGTGTTTAATAATGTTAGAAAATTATGAAAATTATAATAATTATTGTGTAAAACATGTAAGAAAGCTACTGTCTAGTTTCCTCGACTGTGAGATACTCGTCACCTAATTTTACTGAATGGAAGAATGTTAAAGAGCGACCATCGACTGAGGGACAACCAGCTGTGCAGGTCAGGTGCACCCGATTTCACATTATAAAAGTAGTTCGTTAATAACTTCTGTGTTTTTTTTTGTCCGATTGTAACAAATTTTCAGAGATCATTAAAATGATGATTAGTATAGTGTGTGCCAAAACTGAACGTTCTGGCCTTAAAATCTTGGAAATCGTTTTTTCGATTTACAGGGGCGGACGGAGGCGTGGCCAACATCTAAAATTAGCCTCGGCTGCCTACCAAGTTTTTACATCGTTGTCTCTAAATTTCGTAGCTCTAGCTTTTATAGTTTCTGAGATCTCGATATTCATACAGACTCGGCTGTTGTTGCTGATCAAGAATGTATATGGTTTATGGGTCGCAGACGCCTCCTTCTGCTTGTTACGCACATTAGGACAAACGCAAAAGGTCATGAGTTTTTTAAAATCCATGACCTAAAAACATAATATCAATATAGTTACCGTAAATGTCAAGAATATGAAATAAATACAACATTTAGAGAAGCAAAATAAACACGATCAAATAAAAAAAAAACAAGTAGGAACGACTACAGTCAAGCTTGACTGTACGAGGTCGTGGATCTTAAGTGTACATGCGGAAGTTAGAGCATAAAAGAAGACATTCTTGAAACGCAGTGTTCAATAATGTTAGAAAATTATGAAAATTATAATAATTATTGTATAAAACATGTAAGAAAGCTACTGTCTAGTTTCCTCAACTATGAGATACTCGTCACCCAATTTTACTTTTCGCGATCAGACCGCTGTACGAGTTGGACGCGTTTTTTAGTGCGAGGCTTCGTCGGTCGGTGTTCTCCGTCTTTTGTCGGTATATCAAAGTGGAGAAAAAGTAGCGAATTTGAAATTAGTAGTCTTGCGCGAAGTTACGCCAAAGAAAAATATATATAATTATAACTGGTGTTATGATAGTTCAAGTGTATATTTGACTTAATTTAATAAGTGCCACGCGTTATAAGCTCAAAAAATGAGCAGCGTTCCAAAGAATGAGCGTAGAAGCTCCCTTAATCCAAGAAACGCTTGTTACTCTTACTTCTCAACACGCGATATCGTTGAAGAAAGCAAGTCAACAAATTGCCACCCGGCTCTACTGACCGTCGACAGCAAGAGAGCGAGCTCTTGCTCACCCACTCTGCTCACCCCAACTCCTACATCATGGAGCTACCAATGCCCAACCCCACCTCCGCCGGCTTCTATGGAAGAAGCTCCAACAACAAGCAGCGCTACAATTTCCGCAGTCGCAGCAAAAGCGCCACCAACAACAAAACCAACTACCAATATTACGAATTCGGTGCCAACGGCCGCAGAGCAAATTGCAATGTCAACAAAAACCGTAAGCTTCGATAAGCAACAAGCGGTCCCGGCTATACAGACCGGTATGGATCGCTACATTCAGATTAAGCGTAAGCTTAGTCCAGTAAACACGGTTGGTAATAAACCAAAGATCAACCGTATCAACAAAAGCAACGACCAAACTAGAAGTTCCAATGACAACCGTTTTTCCATCTTAGCAGAGGCGGAGAACAACCAAGCAGAGCTGGGGCAGGAGACCCAAAAGAAACCAAAGCCCCCACCTATTTATATAAGGGAAAAAGCTCTAACGCCCTGGTCAACAAAATTGTTGCGCTGGTCGGGAACGATAATTTTCATGTTGTTCCGCTTATTAAAGGGAACATCCATGAAACTAAAGTTCAAACGAAGTCCGAAGAACACTTCCGAGCTGTGTCTAAGTACCTGGAGGAAACAAAAAATAACTTCTACACCTACCAACTAAAAAGCAGCAAGGGACTGCAAGTTGTACTTAAAGGAATTGAACCCGACGTCGCCCCCTCTGAAATTCAAGAAGCCCTTAAAGCCAAGGGCTTCTATGCCAAAAATGTCAGCAACATTATCAACAGGAATAAAAAACCGCAACCACTCTTCAAGGTCGAGCTCGAACCAGATAGCAAAGCCTTAAAGAAAAACGAAGTGCACCCAATCTATAAGCTGCAGCTCTTATTGCATCGAAGGATCACCGTGGAAGAACCACACAAACGCATCGGCCCTCTTCAATGCACAAACTGCCAGGAGTATGGACACACAAAGACATACTGCACACTTCGGGCAGTCTGCGTAGTCTGCGGAGACTTCCACAACTCCGTAAATTGCCCCGCAAACAAAGAAGACCCCTTAAAGAAAAAATGTGGCAACTGTGGAGGAAACCATACGGCAAACTACAGAGGCTGTGCGGTCTACAAGGAGCTGAAGAGTCGCATGCAACGAGCGACAGCTACGCGTCAACAAAATACGCAAAATGCGTATTATAACTCAAAAAGTACGCCAGACGTATTTTTCGCCAAGGCAGCCAGATCATCATTCGGTCCGCTAAATTCCACTAAGGGCTTCTCATACGCCGAAGCACTACGATCAGGCATGGAAAATCCACTCCAGCCACACTCAGAAAACACTCAGCAGGTCCCGATGCAGCCACAAAGCAATCTGGAATCTATGATGTATACCATGCAACAAAGTATGATGGAACTCATGTCATTCATGAAAACAACTATGCAAACCCTTGTTCAGAATCAGAACATGGTGATTCAGTTACTTGTAGCTCAACAGTCCAAATAATAAATGTCTAACCTACGTATATCTATGTGGAATGCCAACGGCATTTCACGGCATAACCTGGAAATAACGCAATTCCTAAATATAAATCACATCGACGCCATGCTGCTGGTTGAAACGCACCTCACAGGGAGATATAACTTCCATATAAGAGGTTATACCTTCTACCGCACAGATCATCCGGATGGGAAAGCCCACGGTGGAACCGGCATCTTAATCAGAGAACGCATCAAACACCACTTTCACCAAAGGTTCTATCTCTGAAGGTCAATGGACTTCTACAACACACTGGGGGATCGCTTCATAGCTGCAGGAGACTACAATGCCAAACACACGCACTGGGGATCACGCCTCGTGACCCCCAAGGGAAGGCAACTGTATAACGCACTTATAAAAGTGAGCAATAAATTGGACTACGTCTCTCCTGGTAGCCCCACATATTGGCCTGCAGACCCCAGAAAGATCCCAGATCTAATTGATTTCGCGGTGACGAAAAACATCCCACGCGATCTTATAAGCGCCATGGCCCTGTCGGATCTCTCATCCGACCACTCGCCCTTGTTGTTAACCCTTCTTCAAAGCCCAGAAATCACGGACCACCCCCATAGGCTGACGTCGCACAACACCAACTGGATGAAATATAGAAAGTATGTGAGTTCCCACATTGAGCTAACTCCTCAACTAAACATCGAATCGGACATCGACTACTCTACCGCCGCGCTGGAAGAGGTACTCGTCACAGCAGCCAGGATCTCAACACCAAAAGGGAAGGATGTGAAAATTAAGACGTTCAAAACCAGCCTGCAAATTGAACAGCTGGTTCTGGAAAAAAGGCGTCTGCGACGGGCGTGGCAAACCAGCAGGTCACCATGCTCAAAGCAACGTCTTAATGAAGCCACCCGCAAACTAAGCCGGGCTCTGAAGCAAGATGCTGAAAACGCACAACTAAAATATATAGAAAAACTATCGCCAACTAGTACAAAGCATCCCTTGTGGAGGGCTCACCCAAATCTAAGCTCTCCGGCTGAAACCGTAACCCCAATAAGAAATTCTTCAGGTTGCTGGGCCCGCAGCGACAAAGACAGAGCCGAAACATTTGCCTTACATCTCAGAGGCGTCTTCCAGCCGAACCGCTCAGCAAATGCACATGTTCTTCCGCAAATTCACTCCGAGACGGAATTAACGCCAACTTCATTTCGGCCGAACGAGATTACAAAAATCATTAGGGAGCTAAAACCAAAAAAGGCTCCAGGCCAGGACCTAATAACTACAAAATGATAATGGAACTTCCGTACTGTGCTGTTGAGGTCATCTATAAGCTCTTCAATGGTATCATAAGTCTCGGCTACTACCCAAGTAAATGGAAAAATCAATTATAATAATGATACCGAAGCCTGGAAAAGATCACACGATCCCGTCATCTTACAGACCAATAAGTTTATTATCATGCCTGTCCAAACTTTTCGAAAAATGCCTTCTAACGCGCATAATACCATATATGGAAGCTCACAACATTATCCCAGCCCATCAATTTGGCTTCAGAGAAAAAAACACGGTACTATCGAGCAAGTTAACAGAATAACATCAGAGATTCGCACAGCCTTCGAGCTTAGAGAATACTGCAGCGCGATATTCCTCGACGTATCTCAAGCATTTGACCGCGTCTGGCTCAAAGGTCTTATGCATAAAATTAAAACACACTTGCCTGGGTACACTCATAAACTCCTTGAATCTTACCTCTACAACAGAGCCTTCGCAGTGAGGTGCAACACAACAATATCCGACAACTACACTATCGAAGCTGGAGTCCCACAAGGCAGCGCACTTGGGCCAACTCTATTCGTCCTCTACACAGCGGACATTCCCACAAGTGACCGACTAACAACATCCACCTTTGCTGACGACACTGCGATCCTTAGCCGCTCCAGATGCCCAGTCCGTGCATCAACCCAACTCGCCAAACATCTCATGGTAGTCGAGAAGTGGCTATCTGACTGGCGTATCAAAATAAACGAACAAAAGTGTAAACACATAACGTTTACTCTTAACAGGCAAACTTGCCCTCCGCTCTACCTGAATAGCACGCAGATCCCCCAAGTCAACGAAGTAACGTATCTCGGCATCCATCTCGACAGACGTCTAACATGGCGTAGACATATCGAATGCAAGAAATTACACCTAAAGCTGAAAGCCAGCAGCCTCCACTGGATTATAAACGCCCGCTCGCCCTTGTGCCTGGACTATAAGGTCCTGCTCTATAACTCCACTCTTAAGCCAATCTGGACGTATGGCTCCCAGCTTTGGGGGAACGCGAGCAGAACCAACATTGATATCATACAGCGCGCTCAATCAAAGATCCTGCGAACTATCACTGGGGCACCATGGTATATTCGAAACCAAAACATCCACAGGGACCTCGGCATTTTCGCAGTAAAAGATGAAATAGACAAGCAAAAAGCGTCCTATAATGAAAAACTCTCAGTCCACCCAAATCCCCTCGCAAGGGTCTTGACTCGGGTTTCCAACCGATCCCGCCTGCAACGTACCGACCTTCCAACCCAGCCATAATTTGTCAGGGCCATTTCTAATGTTCCAGTCTACATGACTGTTAGCTAGGTTATAGTATAAGATTTGATACACTTATTGTTAGTCTCAAAAAATGAGAAGATTCAATAAATAAAAGCAAAGTATAAAAAAAAAAAAAAAAAAAAAACCAATTTTACTGAATGGAAGAATGTTAAAGAGCGACCATCGACCGAGGGACAACCGGCTGTACAGGTGTAGGTACACGCGATTTCACATTATAAAAGGAGTTCGTTAATAATTCTGTGTTTTTTGTCCGATTGAGAGCAGAATGAGGCGTCTGCGACCCCATAAACCATATACATTCTTGATCGGCATCAACAGCCGAGATCAAGAATGACCTTCTGCTTGTTACGCACATTAGGACAAACGCAAAAGGTCATGAGTTTTTTTAAATCCATGACCTAAAAACATAATATTAATATAGTTACCGTAAATGTCAAGAATATGAAATAGATACAACATTTAGAGAAGCATAATAAACACGATCAAATACAAAAGAAACAAGTAGGAACGGCTACTGTCAAGCTTTGACTGTACGAGGTCGTGGATCTTAAGTGTACATGCGGAAGTTAGAGCATAAAAGAAGACATTCTTGAAACGCAGTTTTTAATAATGTTAGAAAATTATGAAAATTATAATAATTATTGTGTAAAACATGTAAGAAAGCTACTGTCTAGTTTCCTCGACTGTGAGATACTCGTCACCCAATTTTACTGAATGGAAGAATGTTAAAGAGCGACCATCGACTGAGGGACAACCAGCTGTGCAGGTGCAGGTGCACACGATTTCACATTATAAAAGTAGTTCGTTAATAACTTCTGTATTTTTTGTCCGATTGTAACAAATTTTCAGAGATCATTAAGATGATGATTGGTATTGTGTGTGTCAAAACTGAAGGTTTTGGCATTAACATGATGCTTGGAAATCGTTTTTTTCGATTTACGGGGGCGAAGGGAGGCGTGACCAACATCTAAAATTAACTTCGGCTGCCTACCAAGTTTTTACACGTTGGCTCTAAATTTCGTAGCTCTAGCTTTTATAGTTTCTAAAATCTCGTTATTCATACATATATTGATATTATGTTTTTAGGTCGGATTTAAAAACCATGATTTTGGTCTAATGCGTAACAAGAAGAGGCGCAGACCAACCATATACATTCTTGATCAGCATCAACAGCCTAGATTAAGAATGTATATGGCTTATGGGGTTGCAGACACCTCCTTCTGCTTGTTACGCACATTAGGACAAACGCAAAAGGTCATGAGTTTTTTAAAATCCATGACCTAAAAACATAATATCAAAATAGTTACCATAAATGTCAAGAATATGAAATAGATACAACATTTAGAGAAGCGAAATAAACACGATCAAATAAAAGAGAAACAAGTAGGAACGGCTACAGTCAAGCTTTGACTGTACGAGGTCGTGGATCTTAAGTGTACATGCGGAAGTTAGAGCATAACAGAAGACATTCTTGAAACGCAGTGTTTAATAATGTTAGAAAATTATGAAAATTATAATAATTATTGTGTAAAACATGTAAGAAAGCTACTGTCTAGTTTCCTCGACTGTGAGATACTCGTCACCCAATTTTACTGAATGGAAGAATGTTAAAGAGCGACCATCGACTGACGGACAACCAGCTGTACAGTTGCAGGTGCACCCGATTTCCCATTATAAAAGTAGTTCGTTAATAACTTCTGTGTTTTTTGTCCGATTGTAACCAAATTTTCAGAGATCATTTAGACGATGATTAGTATTGTGTGTGCCAAAACTGAACGTTCTGGCTTTAACATGATGCTTGGAAATCGTTTTTTTCGATTTACGGGGGCGGACGGAGGCGCGGCCAACATCTAAAATTAGCCTCGGCTGCATGCCAAGTTTTTACATGTTGTCTCTAAATTTCGTAGCTGTGGCTTTTATAGTTTCTGAGATCTCGATATCCATACAGACTCAACTGTTGATACTGATCAAGAATGTATATGGTTTATGGGGTCGCAGACGTCTCCTTCTGCTTGTTGCGCACATTAGGACAAACGCAAAAGGTCATGAGTTTTTTAAAATCCATGACCTAAAAACATAATATCAATATAGTTACCGTAAATGTCAAGAATAAATATGAAATAGATACAACATTTAGAGAAGCATAATAAACACGATCAAATAAAAAAGAAAGAAGTAGGAACGGCTACAGTCAAGCTTTGACTGTACGAGGTGGTGGATCTTAAGTGCATGCGGAAGTAAGAGCATAAAAGAAGACATTCTTGAAACGCAGTGTTTAATAATGTTAGAAAATTATGAAAATTATAATAATTATTGTGTAAAACATGTCAGAAAGCTACTGTCTAGTTTCCTCGACTGTGAGATACTCGTCACCCAATTTTACTGAATGGAAGAATGTTAAAGAGCGACCATCGACTGAGGGACAACCAGCTGTACAGTTGCAGGTGCACCCGATTTCACATTATAAAAGTAGTTCGTTAATAACTTCTGTGTTTTTGTCCGATTGTAACCAAATTTGCAGAGATCATTAAGATGATGATTAGTATTGTGTGTGCCAGAACTGAACGTTCTGGCTTTAACATGATGCTTGGAAATCGTTTTTTTCGATTTACGGGGGCGGACGGAGGCTTGGCCAACATCTATAATTAGCTTCGGCTGCCTACCAAGTTTTTACATGTTGTCTCTAAATTTCGTAGCTGTAGCTTTTATAGTTTCTGAGATCTCGATATTCATACAGACTCAACTGTTGATACTGATCAAGAATGTATATGGCTTATGGGGTCGCAGACGCCTCCTTCTGCATGTTACGCACATTAGGACAAACGCAAAAGGTCGTGAGTTTTTTAAAATCCATGACCTAAAAACATAATATCAATATAGTTACCGTAAATGTAAAAAATATAAAATAGATACAACATTTAGAGAAGCATAATAAACACGATCAAATAAAAAAGAAACAAGTAGGAACGGCTACAGTCAAGCTTTGACTGTACGAGGTCGTGGATCTTAAGTGCATGCGGAAGTAAGAGCATAAAAGAAGACATTCTTGAAACGCAGTGTTTAATAATGTTAGAAAATTATGAAAATTATAATAATTATTGTGTAAAACATGTAAGAAAGCTACTGTCTAGTTTCCTGAACTGTGAGATACTCGTCACCCAATTTTTCTGAATGGAAGAATGTTAAAGAGCGACCATCGACTGAGGAACAACCAGCTGTACAGTTGCAGGTGCACCCGATTTCACATTATAAAAGTAGTTCGTTAATAACTTCTGTGTTTTTTGTCCGATTGTAACCAAATTTTCAGAGATCATTAAGATGATGATTGGTATTGTGTGTGCCAAAACTGAACGTTCTGGCTTTAACATGATGCTTGGAAATCGTTTTTTTCGATTTACCGCGGCGAAGGGAGGCGTGGCCAACATCTAAAATTAGCCTCGGCTGCCTACCAAGTTTTTACACGTTGTCTCTAAATTTCGTAGCTGTAGCTTTTATAGTTTCTGAGATCTCGATATTCATACAGACTCAACTGTTGATACTGATCAAGAATGTATATAGTTTATGGGGTCGCAGACGCCTCCTTCTGCTTGTTACGCACATTATGACAAACGCAAAAGGACATGAGTTTATTAAAATCCATGACCTAAAAAACATAATATCAATATAGTTACCATAAATGTCAAGAATATGAAATAGATACAACATTTAGAGAAGCAAAATAAACACGATCAAATAAAAAAGAAACATGTAGGAACGGCTACAGTCAAACTTTGACTGTACGAGGTCATGGATCTTAATTGTACATGCGGAAGTTAGAGCATAAAAGAAGACATTCTTGATACACAGTGTTTAATAATGTTAGAAAATTATGAAAATTATAATAATTATTGTGTAAAATATGTAAGAAAGCTACTGTCTAGTTTCCTAGACTGTGAGATACTCGTCACCCAATTTTACTGAATGGAAGAATGTTGGAAATCGTTTTTTTCGATTTACGGGGGCGAAGGGAGGCGTGGCCAACATCTAAAATTAGCCTCGGCTGCCTACCAAGTTTTTACACGTTGTCTCTAAATTTCGTAGCTGTAGCTTTTATAGTTTCTGAGACCTCGATATTCATACAGACTCAACTGTTGATACTGATCAAGAATGTATATAGTTTATGGGGTCGCAGACGCCTCCTTCTGCTTGTTACGCACATTAGGACAAACGCAAAAGGTCATGAGTTTTTTTAAATCCATTACCTAAAAACATAATATCAATATAGTTACCATAAATGTCAAGAATATGAAATAGATACAACATTTAGAGAAGCAAAATAAACACGATCAAATAAAAAGGAAACAAGTAGGAACGGCTACAGTCAAGCTTTGACTGTACGAGGTCGTGGATCTTAAGTGTACATGCGGAAGTTAGAGCATAAAAGAAGACATTCTTGAAACGCAGTGTTTAATAATGTTAGAAAATTATGAAAATTATAATAATTATTGTGTAAAAGATGTACTGTCTAGTTTCCTCGACTGTGAGATACTCGTCACCCAATTTCACTGAATGGAAGAATGTTAAAGAGCGACCATCGACTGAGGGACAACCAGCTGTACAGTTACAGGTGCACCCGATTTCACATTATAAAAGTAGTTCGTTAATAACTTCTGTGTTTTTTGTCCGATTATAAACAAATTTTCAGAGGTCATTAAGATGATGATTGGTATTGTGTGTGCCAAAACTGAACGTTCTGGCTTTAACATGATGCTTGGAAATCGTTTTTTTCGATTTACGGGGGCGGACGGAGGCGTGGCCAACATCTAAAATTAGCCTCGGCTGCCTACCAAGTTTTTACACGTTGTCTCTAAATTTCGTAGCTGTAGCTTTTATAGTTTCTGAGATCTCGATATTCATACAGACTCAACTGTTGATACTGATCAAGAATGTATATGGCTTATGGGGTCGCAGACGCCTCCTTCTGCATGTTACGCACATTAGGACAAACGCAAAAGGTCGTGAGTTTTTTGAAATCCATTACCTAAAAACATAATATCAATATAGTTACCATAAATGTCAAGAATATGAAATAGATGCAACATTTAGAGAAGCAAAATAAACACGATCAAATAAAAAAGAAACAAGTAGGAACGGCTACAGTCAAGCTTTGACTGTACGAGGTCGTGGATCTTAAGTGTACATGCGGAAGTTAGAGCATAAAAGAAGACATTCTTGAAACGCAGTGTTTAATAATGTTAGAAAATTATGAAAAATATAATAATTATTGTGTAAAACATGTAAGAAAGCTACTGTCTAGTTTCCTCGACTGTGAGATACTCGTCACCCAATTTTACTGAATGGAAGAATGTTAAAACGTATTTTACGAATAAAAGTGGAAATCTGTTTTTTCGATTTTAAAGTGTTTTTTTTCGATTTACGGGGGCGAAGGGAGGCGTGGCCAACATCTAAAATTAGCCTCGGCTGCCTACCAAGTTTTTACACGTTGTCTCTAAATTTCGTAGCTGTAGCTTTTATAGTTTCTGAGACCTCGATATTCATACAGACTCAACTGTTGATACTGATCAAGAATGTATATAGTTTATGGGGTCGCAGACGCCTCCTTCTGCTTGTTACGCACATTAGGACAAACGCAAAAGGTCATGAGTTTTTTTAAATCCATTACCTAAAAACATAATATCAATATAGTTACCATAAATGTCAAGAATATGAAATAGATACAACATTTAGAGAAGCAAAATAAACACGATCAAATAAAAAGGAAACAAGTAGGAACGGCTACAGTCAAGCTTTGACTGTACGAGGTAGTGGATCTTAAATGTACATGCGGAAGTTAGAGCATAAAAGAAGACATTCTTGAAACGCAGTGTTTAATAATGTTAGAAAATTATGAAAATTATAATAATTATTGTGTAAAACATGTAAGAAAGCTACTGTCTAGTTTCCTCGACTCTGAGATACTCGTCACCCAATTTTACTGAATGGAAGAATGTTAAAGAGCGACCATCGACTGAGGGACAACCAGCTGTACAGTTACAGGTGCACCCGATTTCACATTATAAAAGGAGTTCGTTAATAACTTCTGTGTTTTTTGTCCGATTGTAACCAAATTTTCAGAGATCATTAAGATGATGATTGGTATTGTGTGTGCCAAAACTGAACGTTCTGGCTTTAACATGATGCTTGGAAATCGTTTTTTTCGATTTACGGGGGCGGACGGAGGCGTGGCCAACATCTAAAATTAGCCTCGGCTGCCTACCAAGTTTTTACACGTTGTCTCTAAATTTCGTAGCTGTAGCTTTTATAGTTTCTGAGATCTCGATATTCATACAGACTCAACTGTTGATACTGATCAAGAATGTATATAGTTTATGGGGTCGCAGACGCCTCCTTCTGCTTGTTACGCACATTAGGACAAACGCAAAAGGTCATGAGTTTTTTTAAATCCATTACCTAAAAACATAATATCAATATAGTTACCATAAATGTCAAGAATATGAAATAGATACAACATTTAGAGAAGCAAAATAAACACGATCAAATAAAAAAGAAACAAGTAGGAACGGCTACAGTCAAGCTTTGACTGTACGAGGTCGTGGATCTTAAGTGTACATGCGGAAGTTAGAGCATAAAAACATTCTTGAAACGCAGTGTTTAATAATGTTAGAAAATTATGAAAATTATAATAATTATTGTGTAAAACATGTAAGAAAGCTACTGTCTAGTTTCCTCGACTGTGAGATACTCGTCACCCAATTTTACTGAATGGAAGAATGTTAAAGAGCGACCATCGACTGAGGGACAACCAGCTGTACAGGTGCAGGTGCACCCGATATCACATTATAAAAGTAGTTCGTTAATAACTTCTGTGTTTTTGTCTGATTGTAACCAAATTTTCAGAGATCATTAAGATGATGTGTGTGTGCCAAAACTGAACGTTCTGGCTTTAACATGATGCTTGGAAATCGTTTTTTTCGATTTACGGGGTCGAAGGGAGGCGTGGCCAACATCTAAAATTAGCCTCGGCTGCCTACCAAGTTTTTACACGTTGTCTCTAAATTTCGTAGCTGTAGCTTTTATAGTTTCTGAGATCTCGATATTCATACAGACTCAACTGTTGATACTGATCAAGAATGTATATAGTTTATGGGGTCGCAGACGCCTCCTTCTGCTTGTTACGCACATTAGGACAAACGCAAAAGGTCATGAGTTTATTAAAATCCTTGACCTAAAAACATAATATCAATATAGTTACCATAAATGTCAAGAATATGAAATAGATACAACATTTAGAGAAGCAAAATAAACACGATCAAATAAAAAAGAAACAAGTAGGAGCGGCTACAGTCAAGCTTTGACTGTAGGAGGGCGTGGATCTTAAGTGTACATGCGGTAGTTAGAGCATAAAAGAAGACATTATTGAAACGCAGTGTTTAATAATGTTAGAAAATTATGAAAATTATAATAATTATTGTGTAAAACATGTAAGAGCTACTGTCTAGTTTCCTCGACTGTGAGATAGTCGTCACCCAATTTTACTGAATGGAAGAATGTTAAAGAGCGACCATCGACTGACGGACAACCAGCTGCACAGGTGCAGGTGCACCCGATTTCACATTATAAAAGTAGTTCATTAATAACTTCTGTGTTTTTTGTCTGATTGTAACCAAATTTTCAGAGATCATTAAGATGATGATTAGTATTGTGTGTGCCAAAACTGAACGTTCTGGCTTTAACATGATGCTTGGAAATCGTTTTTTTCGATTTACGGGGGCGAAGGGAGGCGTGGCCAACAATTAAAATTAGCCTTGGCTGCCTACCAAGTTTTTACACGTTGTCTCTAAATTTCGTAGCTGTAGCTTTTATAGTTTCTGAGACCTCGATATTCATACAGACTCAACTGTTGATACTGATCAAGAATGTATATGGTTTATGGGGTCGCAGACGCCTCCTTCTGCTTGTTACGCACATTAGGACAAACGCAAAAGGTCATGAGTTTTTTAAAATCCATGACCTAAAAACATAATATCAATATAGTTACCATAAATGTCAAGAATATGAAATAGATACAACATTTAGAGAAGCAAAATAAACACGATCAAATAAAAAAGAAACAAGTAGGAACGGCTACAGTCAAGCTTTGACTGTACGAGGTCGTGGATCTTAAGTGTACATGCGGAAGTTAGAGCATAAAAGAAGACATTCTTGAAACGCAGTGTTTAATAATGTTAGAAAATTATGAAAATTATAATAATTATTGTGTAAAACATGTAAGAAAGCTACTGTCTAGTTTCCTCGACTGTGAGATACTCGTCACCCAATTTTACTGAATGGAAGAATGTTGAAGAGCGACCATCGACTGACGGACAACCAGCTGTACAGGTGCAGGTGCACCCGATTTCACATTATAAAAGTAGTTCGTTAATAACTTCTGTGTTTTTTGTCTGATTGTAACCAAATTTTCAGAGATCATTAAGATGATGATTGGTATTGTGTGTGCCAAAACTGAACGTTCTGGCTTTAACATGATGCTTGGAAATCGTTTTTTTCGATTTACGGGGGCGATGGGAGGCGTGGCCAACATCTAAAATTAGCCTCGGCTGCCTACCAAGTTTTTACACGTTGTCTCTAAATTTCGTAGCTGTAGCTTTTATAGTTTCTGAGACCTCGATATTCATACAGACTCAACTGTTGATACTGATCAAGAATGTATATAGTTTATGGGGTCGCAGACGCCTCCTTCTGCTTGTTACGCACATTAGGACAAACGCAAAAGGTCATGAGTTTATTAAAATCCATGACCTAAAAACATAATATCAATATAGTTACCATAGATGTCAAGAATATGAAATAGATACAACATTTAGAGAAGCAAAATAAACACGTACAAATAAAAAAGAAACAAGTAGGAGGGCGTGGATCTTAAGTGTACATGCGGTAGTTAGAGCATAAAAGAAGACATTCTTGAAACGCAGTGTTTAATAATGTTAGAAAATTATGAAAATTATAATAATTATTGTGTAAAACATGTAAGAAAGCTACTGTCTAGTTTCCTCGACTGTGAGATACTCGTCACCCAATTTTACTGAATGGAAGAATGTTAAAGAGCGACCATCGACTGACGGACAACCAGCTGTACAGGTGCAGGTGCACCCGATTTCACATTATAAAAGTAGTTCGTTAATAACTTCTGTGTTTTTTGTCCGATTGTAACCAAATTTTCAGAGATCATTAAGATGATGATTAGTATTGTGTGTGCCAAAACTGAACGTTCTGGCTTTAACATGATGCTTGGAAATCGTTTTTTCGATTTACGGGGGCGAAGGGAGGCGTGGCCAACATCTAAAATTAGCCTCGGCTGCCTACCAAGTTTTTACACGTTGTCTCTAAATTTCGTAGCTGTAGCTTTTATAGTTTCTGAGACCTCGATATTCATACAGACTCAACTGTTGATACTGATCAAGAATGTATATGGTTTATGGGGTCGCAGACGCCTCCTTCTGCTTGTTACGCACATTAGGACAAACGCAAAAGGTCATGAGTTTTTTAAATCCATGACCTAAAAACATAATATCAATATAGTTACCATAAATGTCAAGAATATGAAATAGATACAACATTTAGAGAAGCAAAATAAACACGATCAAATAAAAAAGAAACAAGTAGGAGCGGCTACAGTCAAGCTTTGACTGTAGGAGGGCGTGGATCTTAAGTGTACATGCGGTAGTTAGAGCATAAAAGAAGACATTCTTGAAACGCAGTGTTTAATAATGTTAGAAAATTATGAAAATTATAATAATTATTGTGTAAAACATGTAAGAAAGCTACTGTCTAGTTTCCTCGACTGTGAGATACTCGTCACCCAATTTTACTGAATGGAAGAATGTTAAAGAGCGACCATCGACTGAGGGACAACCAGCTGTACAGTTACAGGTGCACCCGATTTCACATTATAAAAGTAGTTCGTTAATAACTTCTGTGTTTTTTGGTCGATTGTAACCAAATTTTTAGAGATCATTAAGATGATGATTAGTATTGTGTGTGCCAAAACTGAACGTTCTGGATTTAACATGATGCTTGGAAATCGTTTTTTTCGATTTACGGGGGCGGACGGAGGCGTGGCCAACATCTAAAATTAGCCTCGGCTGCCTACCAAGTTTTTACACGTTGTCTCTAAATTTCGTAGCTGTAGCTTTTATAGTTTCTGAGATCTCGATATTCATACAGACTCAACTGTTGATACTGATCAAGAATGTATATGGTTTATGGGGTCGCAGACGCCTCCTTCTGCTTGTTACACACATTAGGACAAACGCAAAAGGTCATGAGTTTTTTGAAATCCATGACCTAAAAACATAATATCAATATAGTTACCATAAATGTCAAGAATATGAAATAGATACAACATTTAGAGAAGCAAAATAAACACGATCAAATAAAAAAGAAACAAGTAGGAGCGGCTACAGTCAAGCTTTGACTGTAGGAGGGCGTGGATCTTAAGTGTACATGCGGTAGTTAGAGCATAAAAGAAGACATTCTTGAAACGCAGTGTTTAATAATGTTAGAAAATTATGAAAATTATAATAATTATTGTGTAAAACATGTAAGAAAGCTACTGTCTAGTTTCCTCGACTGTGAGATACTCGTCACCCAATTTTACTGAATGGAAGAATGTTAAAGAGCGACCATCGACTGAGGGACAACCAGCTGTACAGTTGCAGGTGAACCCGATTTCACATTATAAAAGTTGTTCGTTAATAACTTCTGTGTTTTTTGGTCGATTGTAACCAAATTTTTAGAGATCATTAAGATGATGATTAGTATTGTGTGTGCCAAAACTGAACGTTCTGGCTTTAACATGATGCTTGGAAATCGTTTTTTTCGATTTACGGGGGCGGACGGAGGCGTGGCCAACATCTAAAATTAGCCTCGGCTGCCTACCAAGTTTTTACACGTTGTCTCTAAATTTCGTAGCTGTAGCTTTTATAGTTTCTGAGATCTCGATATTCATACAGACTCAACTGTTGATACTGATCAAGAATGTATATGGTTTATGGGGTCGCAGACGCCTCCTTCTGCTTGTTACGCACATTAGGACAAACGCAAAAGGTCATGAGTTTTTTGAAATCCATAACCTAAAAACATAATATCAATATAGTTACCATAAATGTCAAGAATATGAAATAGATACAACATTTAGAGAAGCAAAATAAACACGATCAAATAAAAAAGAAACAAGTAGGAGCGGCTACAGTCAAGCTTTGACTGTAGGAGGGCGTGGATCTTAAGTGTACATGCGGTAGTTAGAGCATAAAAGAAGACATTCTTGAAACGCAGTGTTTAATAATGTTAGAAAATTATGAAAATTATAATAATTATTGTGTAAAACATGTAAGAAAGCTACTGTCTAGTTTCCTCGACTGTGAGATACTCGTCACCCAATTTTACTGAATGGAAGAATGTTAAAGAGCGACCATCGACTGAGGGACAACCAGCTGTACAGTTGCAGGTGCACCCGATTTCACATTATAAAAGTAGTTCGTTAATAACTTCTGTGTTTTTTGTCCGATTGTAACCAAATTTTCAGAGATCATTAAGATGATGATTGGTATTGTGTGTGCCAAAACTGAACGTTCTGGCTTTAACATGATGCTTGGAAATCGTTTTTTCGATTTACGGGGGCGGACGGAGGCGTGGCCAACATCTAAAATTAGCCTCGGCTGCCTACCAAGTTTTTACATCTTGTCTCGAAATTTCGTAGCTGTAGCTTTTATAGTTTCTGAGATCTCGATATTCATACAGACTCAACTGTTGATACTGATCAAGAATGTATATGGTTTATGGGGTCGCAGACGCCTCCTTCTGCTTGTTACGCACATTAGGACAAACGCAAAAGGTCATGAGTTTTTTAAAATCCATGACCTAAAAACATAATATCAATATAGTTACCGTAAATGTCAAGAATATGAAATAGATACAACATTTAGAGAAGCATAATAAACACGATCAAATAAAAAAGAAACAAGTAGGAACGGCTACAGTCAAGCTTTGACTGTACGAGGTGGTGGATCGTAAGTGTGCATGCGGAATTTAGAGCATAAAAGAACACAGTCTTGAAACGCAGTGTTTAATAATGTTAGAAAATTATGAAAATTATAATAATTATTGTGTAAAACATGTAAGAAAGCTACTGTCTAGTTTCCTCGACTGTGAGATACTCGTCACCCAATTTTACTGAATGGAAGAATGTTAAAGAGCGACCATCGACTGAGGGACAACCAGCTGTACAGTTACAGGTGCACCCGATTTCACATTATAAAAGTAGTTCGTTAATAACTTCTGTGTTTTTTGTCCGATTGTAACCAAATTTTCAGAGATCATTAAGATGATGATTGGTATTGTGTGTGCCAAAACTGAACGTTCTGGCTTTAACATGATGCTTGGAAATCGTTTTTTCGATTTACGGGGGCGAAGGGAGGCGTGGCCAACATCTAAAATTAGCCTCGGCTGCCTACCAAGTTTTTACACGTTGTCTCTAAATTTCGTAGCTGTAGCTTTTATAGTTTCTGAGACCTCGATATTCATACAGACTCAACTGTTGATACTGATCAAGAATGTATATAGTTTATGGGGTCGCAGACGCCTCCTTCTGCTTGTTACGCACATTAGGACAAACGCAAAAGGTCATGAGTTTTTTAAAATCCATGACCTAAAAACATAATATCAATATAGTTACCATAAATGTCAAGAATATGAAATAGATACAACATTTAGAGAAGCAAAATAAACACGATCAAATAAAAAAGAAACAAGTAGGAACGGCTACAGTCAAGCTTTGACTGTACGAGGTCGTGGATCTTAAGTGTACATGCGGAAGTTAGAGCATAAAAGAAGACATTCTTGAAACGCAGTGTTTAATAATGTTAGAAAATTATGAAAATTATAATAATTATTGTGTAAAACATGTAAGAAAGCTACTGTCTAGTTTCCTCGACTGTGAGATACTCGTCACCCAATTTTACTGAATGGAAGAATGTTAAAGAGCGACCATCGACTGAGGGACAACCAGCTGTACAGGTGCAGGTGCACCCGATTTCACATTATAAAAGTAGTTCGTTAATAACTTCTGTGTTTTTTGTCCGATTGTAACCAAATTTTCAGAGATCATTAAGATGATGATTGGTATTGTGTGTGCCAAAACTGAACGTTCTGGCTTTAACATGATGCTTGGAAATCGTTTTTTTCGATTTACGGGGGCGGACGGAGGCGTGGCCAACATCTAAAATTAGCCTCGGCTGCCTACCAAGTTTTTACACGTTGTCTCTAAATTTCGTAGCTGTAGCTTTTATAGTTTCTGAGATCTCGATATTCATACAGACTCAACTGTTGATACTGATCAAGAATGTATATGGTTTATGGGGTCGCAGACGCCTCCTTCTGCTTGTTACGCACATTAGGACAAACGCAAAAGGTCATGAGTTTTTTGAAATCCATTACCTAAAAACATAATATCAATATAGTTACCATAAATGTCAAGAATATGAAATAGATACAACATTTAGAGAAGCAAAATAAACACGATCAAATAAAAAAGAAACAAGTAGGAACGGCTACAGTCAAGCTTTGACTGTACGAGGTCGTGGATCTTAAGTGTACATGCGGAAGTTAGAGCATAAAAGAAGACATTCTTGAAACGCAGTGTTTAATAATGTTAGAAAATTATGAAAATTATAATAATTATTGTGTAAAACATGTAAGAAAGCTACTGTCTAGTTTCCTCGACTGTGAGATACTCGTCACCCAATTTTACTGAATGGAAGAATGTTAAAGAGCGACCATCGACTGAGGGACAACCAGCTGTACAGTTGCAGGTGCACCCGATTTCACATTATAAAAGTAGTTCGTTAATAACTTCTGTGTTTTTTGTCCGATTGTAACCAAATTTTCAGAGATCATTAAGATGATGATTAGTATTGTGTGTGCCAAAACTGAACGTTCTGGCTTTAACATGATGCTTGGAAATCGTTTTTTTCGATTTACGGGGGCGAACGGAGGCGTGGCCAACATCTAAAATTAGCCTCGGCTGCCTACCAAGTTTTTACACGTTGTCTCTAAATTTCGTAGCTGTAGCTTTTATAGTTTCTGAGATCTCGATATTCATACAGACTCAACTGTTGATACTGATCAAGAATGTATATGGTTTATGGGGTCGCAGACGCCTCCTTCTGCTTGTTACGCACATTAGGACAAACGCAAAAGGTCATGAGTTTTTTGAAATCCATGACTTAAAAACATAATATCAATATAGTTACCATAAATGTCAAGAATATGAAATAGATACAACATTTAGAGAAGCAAAATAAACACGATCAAATAAAAAAGAAACAAGTAGGAACGGCTACAGTCAAGCTTTGACTGTAGGAGGGCGTGGATCTTAAGTGTACATGCGGTAGTTAGAGCATAAAAGAAGACATTCTTGAAACGCAGTGTTTAATAATGTTAGAAAATTATGAAAATTATAATAATTATTGTGTAAAACATGTAAGAAAGCTACTGTCTAGTTTCCTCGACTGTGAGATACTCGTCACCCAATTTTACTGAATGGAAGAATGTTAAAGAGCGACCATCGACTGAGGGACAACCAGCTGTACAGGTGCAGGTGCACCCGATTTCACATTATAAAAGTAGTTCGTTAATAACTTCTGTGTTTTTTGTCCGATTGTAACCAAATTTTCAGAGATCATTAAGATGATGATTGGTATTGTGTGTGCCAAAACTGAACGTTCTGGCTTTAACATGATGCTTGGAAATCGTTTTTTCGATTTACGGGGGCGAAGGGAGGCGTGGCCAACATCTAAAATTAGCCTCGGCTGCCTACCAAGTTTTTACACGTTGTCTCTAAATTTCGTAGCTGTAGCTTTTATAGTTTCTGAGATCTCGATATTCATACAGACTCAACTGTTGATACTGATCAAGAATGTATATGGTTTATGGGGTCGCAGACGCCTCCTTCTGCTTGTTACGCACATTAGGACAAACGCAAAAGGTCATGAGTTTTTTAAAATCCATGACCTAAAAACATAATATCAATATAGTTACCATAAATGTCAAGAATATGAAATAGATACAACATTTAGAGAAGCAAAATAAACACGATCAAATAAAAAAGAAACAAGTAGGAACGGCTACAGTCAAGCTTTGACTGTACGAGGTCGTGGATCTTAAGTGTACATGCGGAAGTTAGAGCATAAAAGAAGACATTCTTGAAACGCAGTGTTTAATAATGTTAGAAAATTATGAAAATTATAATAATTATTGTGTAAAACATGTAAGAAAGCTACTGTCTAGTTTCCTCGACTGTGAGATACTCGTCACCCAATTTTACTGAATGGAAGAATGTTAAAGAGCGACCATCGACTGAGGGACAACCAGCTGTACAGTTGCAGGTGCACCCGATTTCACATTATAAAAGTAGTTCGTTAATAACTTCTGTGTTTTTTGTCCGATTGTAACCAAATTTTCAGAGATCATTAAGATGATGATTGGTATTGTGTGTGCCAAAACTGAACGTTCTGGCTTTAACATGATGCTTGGAAATCGTTTTTTTCGATTTACGGGGGCGAAGGGAGGCGTGGCCAACATCTAAAATTAGCCTCGGCTGCCTACCAAGTTTTTACACGTTGTCTCTAAATTTCGTAGCTGTAGCTTTTATAGTTTCTGAGACCTCGATATTCATACAGACTCAACTGTTGATACTGATCAAGAATGTATATGGTTTATGGGGTCGCAGACGCCTCCTTCTGCTTGTTACGCACATTAGGACAAACGCAAAAGGTCATGAGTTTTTTAAAATCCATGACCTAAAAACATAATATCAATATAGTTACCATAAATGTCAAGAATATGAAATAGATACAACATTTAGAGAAGCAAAATAAACACGATCAAATAAAAAAGAAACAAGTAGGAACGGCTACAGTCAAGCTTTGACTGTACGAGGTCGTGGATCTTAAGTGTACATGCGGAAGTTAGAGCATAAAAGAAGACATTCTTGAAACGCAGTGTTTAATAATGTTAGAAAATTATGAAAATTATAATAATTATTGTGTAAAACATGTAAGAAAGCTACTGTCTAGTTTCCTCGACTGTGAGATACTCGTCACCCAATTTTACTGAATGGAAGAATGTTAAAGAGCGACCATCGACTGAGGGACAACCAGCTGTACAGTTACAGGTGCACCCGATTTCACATTATAAAAGTAGTTCGTTAATAACTTCTGTGTTTTTTGTCCGATTGTAACCAAATTTTCAGAGATCATTAAGATGATGATTGGTATTGTGTGTGCCAAAACTGAACGTTCTGGCTTTAACATGATGCTTGGAAATCGTTTTTTTCGATTTACGGGGGCGGACGGAGGCGTGGCCAACATCTAAAATTAGCCTCGGCTGCCTACCAAGTTTTTACACGTTGTCTCTAAATTTCGTAGCTGTAGCTTTTATAGTTTCTGAGACCTCGATATTCATACAGACTCAACTGTTGATACTGATCAAGAATGTATATAGTTTATGGGGTCGCAGACGCCTCCTTCTGCTTGTTACGCACATTAGGACAAACGCAAAAGGTCATGAGTTTTTTAAAATCCATGACCTAAAAACATAATATCAATATAGTTACCATAAATGTCAAGAATATGAAATAGATACAACATTTAGAGAAGCAAAATAAACACGATCAAATAAAAAAGAAACAAGTAGGAACGGCTACAGTCAAGCTTTGACTGTACGAGGTCGTGGATCTTAAGTGTACATGCGGAAGTTAGAGCATAAAAAGAAGACATTCTTGAAACGCAGTGTTTAATAATGTTAGAAAATTATGAAAATTATAATAATTATTGTGTAAAACATGTAAGAAAGCTACTGTCTAGTTTCCTCGACTGTGAGATACTCGTCACCCAATTTTACTGAATGGAAGAATGTTAAAGAGCGACCATCGACTGAGGGACAACCAGCTGTACAGTTACAGGTGCACCCGATTTCACATTATAAAAGTAGTTCGTTAATAACTTCTGTGTTTTTTGTCCGATTGTAACCAAATTTTCAGAGATCATTAAGATGATGATTGGTATTGTGTGTGCCAAAACTGAACGTTCTGGCTTTAACATGATGCTTGGAAATCGTTTTTTTCGATTTACGGGGGCGAAGGGAGGCGTGGCCAACATCTAAAATTAGCCTCGGCTGCCTACCAAGTTTTTACACGTTGTCTCTAAATTTCGTAGCTCTAGCTTTTATAGTTTCTGAGATCTCGATATTCATACAGACTCAACTGTTGATACTGATCAAGAATGTATATAGTTTATGGGGTCGCAGACGCCTCCTTCTGCTTGTTACGCACATTAGGACAAACGCAAAAGGTCATGAGTTTTTTGAAATCCATGACCTAAAAACATAATATCAATATAGTTACCATAAATGTCAAGAATATGAAATAGATACAACATTTAGAGAAGCAAAATAAACACGATCAAATAAAAAAGAAACAAGTAGGAACGGCTACAGTCAAGCTTTGACTGTACGAGGTCGTGGATCTTAAGTGTACATGCGGAAGTTAGAGCATAAAAGAAGACATTCTTGAAACGCAGTGTTTAATAATGTTAGAAAATTATGAAAATTATAATAATTATTGTGTAAAACATGTAAGAAAGCTACTGTCTAGTTTCCTCGACTGTGAGATACTCGTCACCCAATTTTACTGAATGGAAGAATGTTAAAGAGCGACCATCGACTGAGGGACAACCAGCTGTACAGTTACAGGTGCACCCGATTTCACATTATAAAAGTAGTTCGTTAATAACTTCTGTGTTTTTGTCCGATTGTAACCAAATTTTCAGAGATCATTAAGATGATGATTGGTATTATGTGTGCCAAAACTGAACGTTCTGGCTTTAACATGATGCTTGGAAATCGTTTTTTCGATTTACGGGGGGCGGACGGAGGCGTGGCCAACATCTAAAATTAGCCTTGGCTGCCTACCAAGTTTTTACACGTTGTCTCTAAATTTCGTAGCTGTAGCTTTTATAGTTTCTGAGACCTCGATATTCATACAGACTCAACTGTTGATACTGATCAAGAATGTATATAGTTTATGGGGTCGCAGACGCCTCCTTTTTACTGCTTGTTACGCACATTAGGACAAACGCAAAAGGTCATGAGTTTTTTAAATCCATGACCTAAAAACATAATATCAATATAGTTACCATAAATGTCAAGAATATGAAATAGATACAACATTTAGAGAAGCAAAATAAACACG
>JAECWR010000053.1:0-36475 GCA_018150935.1 Drosophila pruinosa | reverse complement strand
GTTTATTATGCTTGTCTAAATGTTGTATCAATTTCATAGTCTTATCATGAGGGTAACTATATTGATATTATGGTTTTAGGCCATGGATTTAATGAAAATCATGACCGTTTGCGTTTGTTCGAATGTGCGATACAGGCAGAAGGAGGCGTCTGCGACCCCATATACATTCTTGATCAGCATCAACAGCTGAGTCGATATAGCCCTGTCTGTGTGTCCATCTGTCTGTATGAACATCGAGATCTCAGAAACTATAGAAGCTAGAGCTACAAAATTTGGAGACAACATGTCAATATTCGGTAGGCAGCTGAAGTTTATTTTAGATGTTGTCCACGCCTCCTTTCGCCTCCGTAAATCGAAAAAACGATTTCCAAGCATCATGTTAAATCTAGAACGTTCAGTTTTGGCACACACATGGTAATCATCACCTTAATGATCTCTGAAAATTTGGTTACAATCGAGCAAAAACACAGAAGTTATTAACGAATTACTTTTATAAGGTGAAATCGGAGGCAGCTGCACCTGTACAGCTAGCCGTTCCTACTTTTTTCTTTTTCATTTGATCGTGTTTATTATGCTTCTCTAAATGTTGTATCAATTTCATAGTCTTATCATGAGGGTAACTATATTGATATTATGGTTTTAGGCCATAAATTTAATGAAAATCATGACCGTTTGCGTTTGTTCGAATGTGCGATACAGGCAGAAGGAGGCGTCTGCGACCCATCTGTCTGTGTGTCTATCTGTCTGTATGAACATCGAGATCTCAGAAACTATAAAAGCTAGAGCTACGAAATTTGGAGACAACATGCCAATATTCGGTAGGCAGCTGAAGTTTATTTTAGACGTTGTCCACGCCTCCTTTGCCTCCGTAAATCGAAAAAACGATTTGCAAGCATCATGTTAAATCTAGAACGTTCAGTTTTGGCACACACAATGGTAATCATCACCTTAATGATCTCTGAAAATTTGGTTACAATCGAGCAAAAACACAGAAGTTATTAACGAATTACTTTTATAAGGTGAAATCGGAGGCAGCTGCACCTGTACAGCTAGCCGTTCTTACTTTTTCTTTTTCATTTGATCGTGTTTATTATGCTTCTCTAAATGTTGTATCAATTTCAAAGTCTTATCATTAGGGTAACTATATTGATATTATGGTTTTAGGCCATGGATTTAAAGAAAATCATGACCGTTTGCGTTTGTTCGAATGTGCGATACAGGCAGAAGGAGGCGTCTGCGACCCCATAAACTATATACATTCTTGATCAGCATCAACAGCCGAGTCGATATAGCCCTGTCTGTGTGTCCATCTGTCTGTATGAACATCGAGATCTCAGAAACTATAAAAGCTAGAGCTACAAAATTTGGAGACAACATGTCAATATTCGGTAGGCAGCTGAAGTTTATTTTAGATGTTGTGCACGCCTCCTTTCGCCTCCGTAACTATTATGCTCCTCTAAATGTTGTATTAATTTCATAGTCTTAGCATTAGGTAACTATATTGATATTATGGTTTTAGGCCATGGATTTAAAGAAAATCCTGACCGTTAGCGTTTGTACGAATGTGCGATACAGGCAGAAGGAGGCATCTGCGACCCCATATACATTCTTGATCAGCATCAACAGCCGAGTCCATATAGCCCTGTCTGTGTGTCCATCTGTCTGTATGAACATCGAGATCTCAGAAACTATAAAAGCTAGAGCTACGAAATTTGGAGACAACATGTCAATATTCGGTAGGCAGCTGAAGTTTATTTTAGATGTTGTCCACGCCTCCTTTCGCCTCCGTAAATCGAAAAAAACGATTTGCAAGCATCATGCTAAATCTAGAACGTTCAGTTTTGGCACACACAATGGTAATCATCACCTTAATGATCTCTGAAAATTTGGTTACAATCGAGCAAAAAACACAGAAGTTATTAACGAATTACTTTTATAAGGTGAAATCGGAGGCAGCTGCACCTGTACAGCTAGCCGTTCCTACTTTTTCTTTTTCATTTGATCGTGTTTATTATGCTTCTCTAAATGTTGTATCAATTTCATAGTCTTATCATGAGGGTAACTATATTGATATTATGGTTTTAGGCCATGGATTTAATGAAAATCATGACCGTTTGCGTTTGTTCGAATGTGCGATACAGGCAGAAGGAGGCGTCTGCGACCCATCTGTCTGTGTGTCCATCTGTCTGTATTGTAACGTGTATGGTGTTGTCTTGACTTAAAGCAGCCCCTCTGTCTACTACGGTTCCGGCCGTGCTCAGGGAAAGTGGGGGGTTCGTTGGCGCTGCTAAAATTCATTTGCTATCAAGTCGAGATATAAAGAAGAAAATTGTAGACAGTGTTGGTATTATATCTGGAGAATAAAACCTAAATATTCGGACAAACTAGGAGATATACGTAATATATTTGAACTTACGATGGAATAGTTCCTCGGTCTATACCCTCCCAACCTGTAGAATGCATGATTCTACCCTTTTTGACCTATGTTTAGGTGTGAGTTGCTCATCGGTGCCCAATAAGAAGAACGTTAAATTACTTCATTATAAATTGATTATAGGTAACTTTATTATCGAAACTCAAGTTCATTTTGAGAGAACGTTCTCGATAATAGTAGACTAATATACTAATGTCTGTATATAAAACTGATAATTCTTTTAACCTAGCATTACTTAATTGTTCTCTTAAAAGATTTAAACGTGTACGGGTTTTGCTGTGATATATATACTTAAATTGTATATGCACTTACGCATTTTATGTGGCTATGCCATTCTTACTGGAGTATTGACCAATAGTGTCTGATCGATGAGCAAAATCCGGTGTCGACAGGCCTGAAGATTCCGGAGTAGCTGTGGGAACTTCCCAAATGAGGATTAGAATATGATAGGTATATATGTATCTCAGCTATAATGTAATTCGTTTACGTACCGTACCAGTTTGACTATTTTACAATGTATTCATTAAACTTAAATTACATTTACTTTAATCTAACATTTCTGCATTTTCTATTCAAAAATAATTCCAAAAGAAACACAAGATCATCCAGAGCGGCACTTAGCCTGTCATCCACGGCAACTTGGAGGTTGGAATGAACCTTTCCATGTGGCGATGGGTTGTCAGCTAACAATACATATGCTGCCTTTAGTAAAAACATCCAAAAGATGCGCATTAGCACGTAGCGGGGATTAAGCACTTCATTAATATATCAATATTGGGGGTGCTCCTGCGTGTTGCGCTTTGTTATTGGTGTTTGCGCGCAATTTGCTAATTTAATATAGCGAGTTGCGCATGGCTATTTTATTATAGCGAGTTGCGCATGCGCGTAGCGCTTTTTGCTATCGCGCGTGGCGCTATGGGCTATAGTACTGTAGCGAGTTGCGCATGCGCGTAGCGCTTTTCGCTATCGCTCGTGGCGCTATTTTGCTATCTTAACATAGCGCATCACTTCACTGACTCTTCTGTTGCTCCGAGGCGCTGCAGATCCGTGGATCTGATGGCAGGCGCCTTATATATGCAGGAGGGGATTCGAATCCTTAGATAGAGGTGAATTTTCACAAATATTCGTAGAAGACTATTAAATAATAGTGCCAGTGCACTTGCCGTACGTTGGCGGTGTTCACAACAAATTTCTAAATCACTGGCAATCCGGTCGCTGGTGGAAATAAAAGTGAACGAGCCAATTGATGTTGGCTGCGATTAAACTTTTAGCAAGGTTACCATTTAGTCAAAAAGGTCACCTGCAGTAATTTTAGCAAGGTTGCTAATTAGATACTAGTTAGTTAGTATCTAGTATATTAATGCATCTAGTATTATAATAGATCTAGTATAATAATGCATCTAGTATAATAATGCATCTAGTATACTAATTAACAGCTGATAAGAATCACACTTATTATGCGAACCCAATTGGAAATTTGGTTGCTAATAACTAAACAAAATATGAAGACATACCAAGTATGTCACACCCCTCACCACAGTGTTGATCGGCTAAAGGCAGAGATCAAAACTGGAATAATGATATTATATAGAGATCAAAAAGGTCTTTTGCGTGGAATTTGCCTAATTCTTTTCCATTTAGATCTTCTAACAAATGTAAAGATTGTCCAAACTTTTCTTTTACGCGACTTTCTTTCCTACTGGGGCTAATTTTGCATTAAATTTTTTTCCATATTACTTAAAGCAAAATTACGTTTTACTACCTCTTGGCCTACTTCAAACGAACGAGGTCGGGTACGTAAATCATAGGTTCGTTGATTTTTATCGTACGCCTTTTTAAACTGTTTTTCAATTGTGTCTCTAATCTTATGAAACTCATCGATACGCTCTAACTGTTCAGTGCCATCACTTAGTAAGTTGAGGTTACGCAACAGTTTGTAATCCTGGCCATGAGTAACCATATATTGACCAAATAATACAAAATATGGGGACATTCCTACAGACTGATGTATTGAATTTCTTAAGGAAGAGTTAATAGAAGGTAAATATACATCCCAAGTACGCTGATCGGTACGAATGTAAGCTCTTAAAGCTGCATTAATAGACCGATTGACCCTTTCGGCAGCATTCGATTGAGGTGCATATGCGCCGGTAAATTTGTGCTGAATGCCATATTTAGAAATAACAGAAGCGAACTCATGGCTTTTAAATTGAGTTCCATTGTCACTGACTATTATTTCCGGTACTCCCAAGCAAGTAAAAAGTTCATTTTGCAAGAAGTCAATCACTACTTGTGATGTGAACTTTTAATTGCTTTTAAAAAGGTAAATTTAGAAAAGTGATCGAGGATTATAAAAATGCCGACATTTCCTTTCTTTGTTCGAGGAAATGGGCCAATGAAGTCAAGATATAACCTCTGAAATGGTCGTTCACTTGAAACTTGATTTCCCATGGGTGGTCTCAAATTGTAAGTCGGATACTTTGTTGTTTTACAAATGTCACATTTGCCTATGTAATCACTCACGTCAATAACCATTTTTGGCCAGAAGAATCGACGCCGGATTCGTTCCAAGCATTTGGCAATGCCACAATGGCTAGAAGAGGGTTGATCATGGGCCGCGCGTATCACAGGTATTCGCAAGGGCTCTGGTACGTATAGCTTCCAACAATCATCGGCTTCCCCACAAGTAAAACTTCGACGGTATATGTAGTCATCGACTACCCGAAAATCAGGCGATTACTTGTCTGAAGACTATCTCTTAAAGTCTGGTATTCAGTAGATTGAAAGGCATCAGAGTCTAGGTCTATTTCGGGAAAAACATCAATTTGAATTTCGGCAACTTCTGGGTCATCGAAAGATCGGGACAGCGCATCGGCTACAACATTTTCGCTGCCTTTACGGTGCTCTATGTTAAATGAAAATCCCTGCAGCTTAATTGCCCATCTCGCTAACCTTCCACTTAAATCAGATTGATTCATCAACCAACGAAAACTTGCGTGGTCAGTTACGACTTTAAACGAATGTCCTTCAATATACATACGAAATTTTTTAATTGCTAACACTACTGCGAAGCATTCCAACTCGGTAACGGTGTAGTTACGTTGTGCTTTATTGAGCTTCTTAGACATATAGGCGATAGGTCTTTCGTTTCCAGATTCATCTACTTGAGCTAATACAGCGCCAACTCCGTACATTGAAGCATCACATTGAACGACAAAAGGTTTGTTGTAATTCGGATGAATTAAAAGGGAGCTGTACATAGCTTGTGTTTTATCTCGTCAAAGGCTAGTTGTGCTTGGTCGTTCCATTCGAACGTCTTGCCACGTAATAACTCTGTTAGCGGGAAAATAATAGAAGAGTATTGAGAAATGAACCGTTGGTACCATCCTATCATTCCCAAAAATCTTCTAAGTTGCTTCCGGGTTTTTGGAATAGCAAATTCATCAACCGCGCGAATCTTATCGGGATTAATTTGTAATGTTCCTTCTCCTACAACATATCCAAGATAATCAAACTTGTTTTAAACAGAATTTACTTTTACTAATATTGATGGTTAGTCCTGCCTTGCGCAGCTGGTAGCTACGTTAGCTAAGTGTTCGATATGTTCATCAAAACTTGAAGACATTATTAATAAATCGTCCAGGTAGACAAAAATGTTTGATTTTAGTTGGTAAGGAATTACTTGATCCATTAATCGACACATAGTTTGTGGAGCGTTTGTAAGACCAGATGGCATCCGAGTAAACTGATATAATGGTCGATTTGGTATCGTATGTTTTTGCCCGTGATTCCAAATCTAAACGTATTTGCCAAAAGGCGTCTTTAAGGTCGATCTTTGAAATGCAGTGGACTGGCGGAAGCCGACTTAGCAAACCATCTAAGATAGGCATCGGATATGCATCCTTTACAGTAACATTGACTTTACGAGCGTCTAAACATAGTCTAACCTTTCCAGGTTTAACTACCAACGTGACTGGAGAAGACCATGACGAAACAGGAGATTCTTCGATGACACCCAAGTGTATCATGCGATCTACTTCTGCACATAATAGTTTCTCTTTAGCAGGAGATAACGGATAAAATCTTTGTTTTATTGGTTTCGCATCTGCTGTGTCGATTGTATGTTCGACCAGAGAAGTTAGTCCCAGGCCATTGTGCTCTGAAGACGGAAATAAACTTTTAACGGATTGTAATTGTGCTTTTTGAGCATCCGCTAAATCAATCATATTAGTTTCTGGCAATATTTCTAAACTTATTTCATTAACTGAACCAAGAGTATTAATTGAAATACCAAATTTTTTCCAAAAGTCAATACCACATATGATGTTCTGTTGTATTGATGGTACAATCAAAAAATTCGAATACATCTTGTCTTGAGTTGTAAATCAAGGGTATTTTAACTTTACCAGACACTACTTGTTTGTGTCCATCGGCAGTACGAACTATGCCATTAAGCTTTTCGAAGTAGTTTCGCTTTGACAGAATTTGTTTTGCTAAACAATTACCTACAATACTTTTATTGGCTCCACTATCTAATTATGCCAAATAAGTTTTGCCGTAAATTACTAGATTCGTAAAAGGTCTAATATCGTTGCTCTTTTGCATTATTGATGATATGATTACTCTATCAAGACTATGTTTGCTCTGCCAAAATTTTTGCATTCGAGCTGAAGAACGGCTTCTTGATATGTTAGGAGTTTCGACTTGACCCACATCTTTTCTACACGCATAATACTGTCTTAAGCGAATATGGTAAGGTTTGAAAGTCTGAGAAATTGGTAAATCTGGGTTACTAGGAGTTTTGTCTGATGGAGTTTGAATAGCGACTACATCAGAATCCAAGGCTAATGTCGGATATCCTCCTTGTGAACACGGTGGACATCCTGACGCAAGTTTTCCGAATTGGATTTACATTGAGAACAATTAGGCTTATACTTATCAAGAGCGCCACAGCCATAGCAAAACACTCGACGTGGTTTTAAACAGTCCTGATATCTATGTCCTATATCATCACAATTCCAACATTTTAATTTAGTAATGAAGCGTGCTGCACAAAGTTCATCCGAGGCTTCGCAGCTTGATTCAGTTCCCTCATCGGAAGCTTCCACTTCATGCACAAAAGCGTTAGGGGAGCGTTGCGGCACATAAGAACGAGGCTTCGGTCGACAATTCCTGAAGAACTCTTCATGTCGATGACATTCTTTTCTTAAAACTGCCAAGTTAGGGGTTTCGACGTGTAAAAGTTCATGCTTTAAATCTGACCTCAAATTATGCCTGACCTCGGTTATTATGTCACCTTCAGACATCGGTTCTCTCAGAGAGTCAGCAATTGCAAGCATTGCATCGAGAAACTCGTCGAAATTTTCATTTGACCCTTGTTTGCGGTTACGCATGGCGTTTTTAATATCACGGTCTGTACGCTGATCTTGATATCTTTCCCGCAAACGGTTGCATAGCTCAAACCAGTCCATATGGCCAGTGGTTCTATGAACACGCCAATAGAAAGCAAGAGCTGGTCCAGAAAACAATAAATTTGCAAAATGAAATAACAAGTCGAAATTTCCATTTAAACATTGTGACGTAAGACAATTAACTCGGTAAATAAAATCTTCAATTGGCATATCTTTTGCCAAGCCTGAAAACTGTACTTTCCAGTTTGAAATTATACTGGAAACTCGGTCGGGTCTATCAATATTACCTTGTTCATTAGATCGTGCAGATCTATTTCTATTGCGAGGTCACGACCAATGCTTGATCTTGGAATTTCATGTTCCCATTCAAGCTGTTGATCTTCTCTTACTTCTCTAAAATAAGACGATAAATCTAAATTACGAACGGCGGCAATGATTTGGTCAGTTACAGAAGCTGTTAGGGTAGTTCTATAACTTTCTAAGGAATTCGAAATAATTTCGTGAATTCGATCTTCACTTAACGTGGTATTTTGAATAGCATTGGCTGTAGGATTCAATCTCATTCGTTGCCCAGTTCCTGTAGCATTTCGAACATTGGATCTTGTTGCTACTCTAGTTCTGGGGACGGTTCCAGTCGGTTGAGTGTTACCACCTCGAGGTCTGCTAGTCGTTCCTCTTGAATTATCCCTTGATTGGGCTGAAAGATTTTCTAAACTGTGTGCAAGACTACAAGCTTGTCTACAACTAGGACACGTGGTTTGATTGGTTAGCCACTCGGTTAAACATGTTGTATGAAATCGATGCTTACAACGGGTGTCCGTAAAGACTGTTTCTGACTTGGTGTCATTACAAATAAGGCAGGCTAGGGGCTCGTTGCCACTAGCTACTAGCGCGACTAAGTTCTCAGTGCTACGCACTACTGCCATGCTTGGTTACTTATACGATATAAAAGATAATTTGGAAAAACTCAACTAAACAGTTAAGTAAACGATATGATAACAACGGTAGATTAAACTTAACAAAACTGTTAAGATACGATATGCGATAATTATGTTACATATTTGGGTGTTATCCTTAAGCACTCACAACTCGAAACTTCTTAATTAGTAAATCTCAAAGTTTGTATTTAAACGGAAACTACTACAAAAGCATCATCAAATGCTTGCGTTTTCAAATTCTAAAAGAAGAGGGACATGCCGAAAATCTCCAGCATGAGCAATCTCAATTCAATTGGAACTGAATGGAATATATTCAAATATCCTTACTTGGAATAGAACCGACATAAGTTATTCAGATCTACTAATCCTAAGCAGATTGATAATTAAATAACCTTTAGAGAGCATCTAAAATTGATATTACCCAATCAAGATGTCCTCCCTTTTATATATACAGTATCTCCAATCTACTGGTCTGACTCTACTCTAATATTAGAACATCAGCAATTCCTAAGTAGATCGGATTACTGACAAATAACAATTATAAATTGATTATAGGTAACTTTATTATCGAAACTCAAGTTCATTTTGAGAGAACGTTCTCGATAATAGTAGACTAATATACTAATGTCTGTATATAAAACTGATAATTCTTTTAACCTAGCATTACTTAATTGTTCTCTTAAAAGATTTAAACGTGTACGGGTTTTGCTGTGATATATATATACTTAAATTGTATATGCACTTACGCATTTTATGTGGCTATGCCATTCTTACTGGAGTATTGACCAATAGTGTCTGATCGATGAGCAAATCCGGTGTCGACAGGCCTGAAGATTCCGGAGTAGCTGTGGGAACTTCCCAAATGAGGATTAGAATATGATAGGTATATATGTATCTCAGCTATAATGTAATTCGTTTACGTACCGTACCAGTTTGACTATTTTACAATGTATTCATTAAACTTAAATTACATTTACTTTAATCTAACATTTCTGCATTTTCTATTCAAAAATAATTCCAAAAGAAACACAAGATCATCCAGAGCGGCACTTAGCCTGTCATCCACGGCAACTTGGAGGTTGGAATGAACCTTTCCATGTGGCGATAATAATTCAATAGTCTAGTCTTCGTTACAATTCACTTTATTACTCAGTTGGTTTTATTAAAGTTCACAACGATTCTCTTAACATGTGTGTCCACATTCAACACTCTTAATCGACTGCCCTCTCTCTCTCCAGTCCAATCGCTTGTCACTTCGCTTATGTTCGATTAATCGGGAGATAGTGATTTGCGCTCATCTTCGTCTCGCACCGGTTCGATTAATCGGGAGAGAGTGAGTTGTGCTCATCTTCCTCTCACCGGTTCCCACATCCCTCCTATGTTTTTCAGCTTGAGCTTCAACCCAGGTCGCGCAGACGTATCGTTTCCCTCAGATGATTTGGCCAGTGAGTGTTGGTTGTGTTTCTCCAAGTTCGTGGTGGGAGCCGGAACCGTCATCGTGGTGGAGGCAGCTGGAATCTTTTTAGATGGCTAACGTCCCTAAGAAGTGTCTTACCACCCCTGAGACCTTAACAATATTTCCCTCTCGCTCCAAGACCTGGTATTCAGTTATGTCAAAGTTCGGTGTCAGCTTACTAGGAAATATTACGTTTTTCATTAGTACCTGATCTCCTACCTGAATGTCTACATCCTTTGCCCCTCTCTTTTATCCCCAGCTACTTTACCTTTATGCTTTTGTATCTGGTCATTATCTTTTTCAGCCGAGTCAGTAAACGCCCCTACAACATCTTGTATGTTAGGAATTTTATCTCGAATCAAACGATTAAACATTAACTCTGAGGGGGCTGTTCCAGTAGTACCATGAGGGGTGACGTTATGCATTAAAAGAAACTCCTGAATTTCCTGCTCCAAGTTCTTCTTGTTTAAATGTGCAATTTTTAGTCTTTTCACTAGGGACTTGTTTATATTCTCCACCTCACCATTAGCCTGAGGCCAATATGGTGGGGTCCGTATTAGGGTAATGCCATTCAAACTGCAATAATTTTCAAACATCTCACTAACATACTGTCTACCATTATCCGTCCGTAGGTACTTTGGAAACCCTAATCGGCAGAATATTTCCTTCATTACCCCAATAATAGCTGTTGAGGATATCGATTGCATAAACTTTAGCTCCATGTATCTTGAAAAATAGTCTATAAAGACCAAGACATATTTTCCATTCGGCAATGGACCCAAAAGATCACTGGCTATCGACATCCAAGCGCTTGTTGGAAATGGTGTTCTCTGCATCGGTGCTGGGCCTAAAGGTTGAGAGACTACTAAACAGTCTCTACATACTTTTACAAAGTTCTCTGCGTCTCGGTCGATGCGTGGCCACCATACCTTTGACCTTAAACGCCGCTTCATTGCTGACTCGCCTGGATGACCTTCATGGGCAAGTTCTAATACTCTCTTCCGAAGTGTTGCCGGAATGACTAATCGTGTTCCTCTAAGCAGAATTTTCCCAAGCGTCGAAAGTTCATATCGAAATGGGAAAAATTTGTTTGATGTACATGGATCCCAAGTGTCAGTCTCCAAACAGGACATGGCGTCAATGATTTCCTCATCCATACTATTTGCTTGGGATATTTCTGATATGTGCAACGCTGCAGGAACAGAGTATTCGATGACCCGAAAGATATTATAATCATCATTTCGCCAGGAAGAGTTCGTCGCAGCCAGTTCACAAAGTCGAGACAGAGCGTCTGAAATATTCTCTTTGCCCGCCTTGTAGATTACTTTAAACTTGAACGCCTGTATGCGTAAGAGCCACCTTTCAATTCGAGCTGGAGGCTTAGAAGTTGGTTTGAATATTGCCTCCAGTGGCTTGTGATCCGTCACTAGCTCGAATTCTAATCCAGCCAGGTAAAAATAAAACTTCTCAACAGCCCAGACTAAGGCCAGGCTTTCTTTTCCGTCTGTGAATATCGCTTTTCAACATCCGATAGACTCCGACTAGCAAACGAAATTATTTTTTAGTTCCTTGTCTCTCGTAAACTGTAATAGCACGGCTCCGAGCGCAACAGGGCTGGCGTCGGCTATCAATTGTGTAGTGTTATCGGGGTCAAAATAAGACAAGTTTGGTATCTTGGCCAAATGAGATTTTAGGTCCTCGTAGGCTTTTTCCTCATTTTTATCCCAATTAAATCTGCAATCCTTTCTTAGCAAACGTCTTAATGGTTCCCGCACGGTCGGCTAAATCCGGTATGAATTTGCCAACATAAGTGACAAGACCCAGAAAACTGCGGACCTCCTCCTTAGTTTTGGGACTTCTGAATGAAAGGATTGTGGATACTTTTCCGGATCAACTTCAATTCCTCTGTCTGACAGGATATGCCCAAGAAATTTAACTTTATTCGTCTTCCAAATGCATTTCTCCACATTCAAGAAGACATTGTTTTTTTTTAATATATTCTTTACTTCTTTTACGGTGTTACCATGGTCATTTTCATTGGTTCCGAATATGATGATATCATCGATATAATTCAGGACATTTCGGCACGGTGCCAGTAGCTCCTCCAGTCTTCTTTGAATATTTGAGATCCAGACGAGAAAAATATTTCGCTCCTCTCAGCTTGGTCATAAACGTTTCGAAGATAGGCAATGGATAGTTCTCCTTAAAATTGCTTTATTGGCTAGTCTCATGTCTATGCAGATGCGGAGATCCCCGTTTTCTTTGAACGCCAAGACCATTGGTGAGATCCATTGAGAATGTCCCATTACTGGTTCAATGATATCGAGGGCTAACGCTTCCTCCAGTTTTCCGATAACTTTATCTTCCAACGCTATTGGAATCCGCCTCATCGGTTGTTGAACAGGTTTGATGTCTGTGTCAATGGATAGTTTAACTGGCAATCCTTTCCATTTTGGAAATGGAGATACGCTCTCTATACTGTGGACTTCTAAACCGAGTCGTAATACTTGTAGCTTTATCGCCGTTTCCTTGCCCAGTAGTGATTGTTTCCTTTTTTAATTACAAAAAATGGAGCAATTACCTCCGGGTTAGATCCAATGGATACAGGTGCATCAAAATAACAAATTATTTCCAGTAATTCGTCTGAAGCATATGCTCTAAAATGATTCGAGCAGTCCCATTGGACGTTGAAAATTGTTGCTTTCTTATCTTGTAGAATTGACCAATCCTCCGGACTTATGAGATTAAAACGTGATCCTGAGTCGATGATGAACGGCATTTCTTGGCCGCCCACTTGGCATTTGATTACTTCGTCTTCGTCGTCACTTAGAATTTAAAACAGTTATTCGCCGGTTTCTTATCATAACCTTCATTTACCAGGTTCACGTTTGAGCGTTGTCGTTTTGTTGCATTGCTGTTGTTCTGGTTTCCTGGTCGCTTTAAGTTGGTTCGGCATTTGTTTGCAAAGTGCCCAAACCGTGTGCATTTATTGCATTGTTGTTTTAAGGCTGGACAATTGGGGCTATTATGGTCGTGACCTTTCCGACCACATCTGGTGCACTCCCACTGCATGTTGGACGATTTTGTATTCGTAGATGTTACCCTGTTTATTCCCTCCCAGATTCAGCTGTGGTCGCATTATCTCGGACTCTTTGTTGATTTCTTCCTCCATTTGGCAGATATTTATTATCTCCGATAAATTGTACTCTATTTCCAAAAGTTTCCGTTTTAGGCTTATGTTGGCGCAGCTATCGATGATTTTATCTTTTAAACAGATCTCCTCGATTTCGGCTTTAGTGGCTCCAAAATCGCATTTTTGAATTGGTACCTCAGCCTCAATACAAACTTCGCAAATGTCTCCCCTCTGTAAGAGAAAGGTTCCTAAATATATGTCTCTCGAAGCTTGAGTTCTGTTTCGGCGAGAAAAACGCATTCAGCTTATCGACTAACGTCTGAAATATGTCGGTCTGGTCTCCACCCGCCGTTTCCGTTATCACGGCTCCGGGCAGTGAAAATGCTACCGTTTGTAGCTGAGGACCGCCAAGATGTAACAGTTTGTTCCTTTTCCGGGGTGAACTGATGATCTCCTCAGCTTGCACATATATTTCGAAAGCTCTAAGCCATTTCTCCCATTCTACACGCAACAGGGACTTCTCAATCGTCTCGCAAAGAAACGGTCTGATTACGCTCTCTGCCATTGCTTGTAGGTCGACTGAAAATAAATTTTTTTTAAAATGTTTTTGGCCAACTGCCTCTGACTTAGTCAGATCGTAATTAGTTACATATAGTTTTCAAGGAATATACCGTGGTATACATATATGTACATGTGCATACCTATCGACTGATACTTTAGTACAGCCCCTGATCCAAATCAGCTCATATCTAATTATTCGACTCGTACCTTTAGTACAGCCCCTGACTTAAATCAGCTTATGATTATTTGTTCGGCTCGTACATCTAGTACAGCCCCTGACTTAAATCAGCTTATGATTATTTGTTCGGCTCGTGCATCTAGTACAGCCCCTGACTTAAGTCAGCTCAAAATTATTTACTCGGCTTGTACATTTAGTACAGCCCCTGACCCAAGTCAGATAGAACAATAATAAAATCTGTGTCTCTTGACCCTGTCACTGTAATTTGTCAGTTGTTTTCTCTTTCCTTTTCTTTTTCATTCTCTTATTGTTGTTGTTTCTTTTTTTTTATATACGAGCTGCCATAACCTGGAATGCCTGCGAGCATTCTTATATTTTATTTGCACTGAATTTTCCTTATTTTAATTAATTTATATGTTGTTGTTTTCGTTTTTTTTTTTACCTCGTCGCCAATGTAATAATTCAATAGTCTAGTCTTCGTTACAATTCACTTTATTACTCAGTTGGTTTTATTAAAGTTCACAACGATTCTCTTAACATGTGTGTCCACATTCAACACTCTTAATCGACTGCCCTCTCTCTCCAGTCCAATCGCTTGTCACTTCGCTTATGTTCGATTAATCGGGAGATAGTGATTTGCGCTCATCTTCGTCTCGCACCGGTTCGATTAATCGGGAGAGAGTGAGTTGTGCTCATCTTCCTCTCGCACCGGTTCCCACACTGCCTTTAGTAAAAACATCCAAAAGATGCGCATTAGCACGTAGCGGGGATTAAGCACTTCATTAATATATCAATATTGGGGTGCTCCTGCGTGTTGCGCTTTGTTATTGGTGTTTGCGCGCAATTTGCTAATTTAATATAGCGAGTTGCGCATGGCTATTTTATTATAGCGAGTTGCGCATGCGCGTAGCGCTTTTTGCTATCGCGCGTGGCGCTATGGGCTATAGTACTGTAGCGAGTTGCGCATGCGCGTAGCGCTTTTCGCTATCGCTCGTGGCGCTATTTTGCTATCTTAACATAGCGCATCACTTCACTGACTCTTCTGTTGCTACGAGGCGCTGCAGATCCGTGGATCTGATGGCAGGCGCCTTATATATGCAGGAGAGGATTCGAATCCTTAGATAGAGGTGAATTTTCACAAATATTCGTAGAACACTATTAAATAATAGTGCCAGTGCACTTGCCGTACGTTGGCGGTGTTCACAACAAATTTCTAAATCACTGGCAATCCGGTCGCTGGTGGAAATAAAAGTGAACGAGCCAATTGATGTTGGCTGCGATTAAACTTTTTTAGCAAGGTTACCATTTAGTCAAAAAGGTCACCTGCAGTAATTTTAGCAAGGTTGCTAATTAGATACTAGTTAGTTAGTATCTAGTATATTAATGCATCTAGTATTATAATAGATCTAGTATAATAATGCATCTAGTATAATAATGCATCTAGTATAATAATGCATCTAGTATAATAATGCATCTAGTATACTAATTAACAGCTGATAAGAATCACACTTATTATGCGAACCCAATTGGAAATTTGGTTGCTAATAACTAAACAAAATATGAAGACATACCAAGTATGTCACAGTATGAACATCGAGATCTCAGAAACTATAAAAGCTAGAGCAACGAAATTTGGAGACAACATGTCAATATTCGGTAGGCAGCTGAAGTTTATTTTAGATGTTGTCCACGCCTCCCCTTTCCGCCTCCGTAAATCTCAAAAACGATTTGCAAGCATCATGTTAAATCTAGAACGTTCAGTTTTGGCACACACAATGGTAATCATCACCTTAATGATCTCTGAAAATTTGGTTACAATCGAGCAAAAAACACAGAAGTTATTAACGAATTACTTTTATAAGGTGAAATCGGAGGCAGCTGCACCTGTACAGCTAGCCGTTCCTACTTTTTCTTTTTCATTTGATCGTGTTTATTATGCTCCTCTAAATGTTGTATCAATTTCATAGTCTTAGCATTAGGGTAACTATATTGATATTATGGTTTTAGGCCATGGATTTAAAGAAAATCATGACCGTTTGCGTTTGTTCGAATGTGCGATACAGGCAGAAGGAGGCATCTGCGACCCCATATACATTCTTGATCAGCATCAACAGCCGAGTCGATATAGCCCTGTCTGTGTGTCCATCTGTCTGTATGAACAGCGAGATCTCAGAAACTATAAAAGCTAGAGCTACGAAATTTGGAGACAACATGTCAATATTCGGTAGGCAGCTGAAGTTTATTTTAGATGTTGTGCACGCCTCCTTTCGCCTCCGTAAATCGAAAAAAACGATTTCCAAGCATCATGTTAAAGCTAGAACGTTCAGTTTTGGCATACACAATGGTAATCATCACCTTAATGATCTCTGAAAATTTGGTTACAATCGAGCAAAAAACACAGAAGTTATTAACGAATTACTTTTATAAGGTGAAATCGGAGGCAGCTGCACCTGTACAGCTAGCCGTTCCTACTTTTTCTTTTTCATTTGATCGTGTTTATTATGCTCCTCTAAATGTTGTATCAATTTCATAGTCTTAGCATTAGGGTAACTATATTGATATTATGGTTTTAGGCCATGGATTTAAAGAAAATCATGACCGTTTGCGTTTGTTCGAATGTGCGATACAGGCAGAAGGAGGCATCTGCGACCCCATATACATTCTTGATCAGCATCAACAGCCGAGTCGATATAGCCCTGTCTGTGTGTCCATCTGTCTGTATGAACAGCGAGATCTCAGAAACTATAAAAGCTAGAGCTACGAAATTTGGAGACAACATGTCAATATTCGGTAGGCAGCTGAAGTTTATTTTAGATGTTGTCCACGCCTCCTTCCGCCTCCGTAAATCGAAAAAAACGATTTCCAAGCATCATGTTAAAGCTAGAACGTTCAGTTTTGGCACACACAATGGTAATCATCACCTTAATGATCTCTGAAAATTTGGTTACAATCGAGCAAAAAACACAGAAGTTATTAACGAATTACTTTTATAAGGTGAAATCGGAGGCAGCTGCACCTGTACAGCTAGCCGTTCCTACTTTTTCTTTTTCATTTGATCGTGTTTATTATGCTCCTCTAAATGTTGTATCAATTTCATAGTCTTATCATTAGGGTAACTATATTGATATTATGGTTTTAGGCCATGGATTTAAAGAAAATCATGACCGTTTGCGTTTGTTCGAATGTGCGATACAGGCAGAAGGAGGCGTCTGCGACCCCATAAACTATATACATTCTTGATCAGCATCAACAGCCGAGTCGATATAGCCCTGTCTGTGTGTCCATCTGTCTGTATGAACATCGAGATCTCAGAAACTATAAAAGCTAGAGCTACGAAATTTGGAGACAACATGTCAATATTCGGTAGGCAGCTGAAGTTTATTTTAGATGTTGTCCACGCCTCCTTCCGCCTCCGTAAATCGAAAAAAACGATTTGCAAGCATCATGTTAAATCTAGAACGTTCAGTTTTGGCACACACAATGGTAATCATCACCTTAATGATCTCTGAAAATTTGGTTACAATCGAGCAAAAAACACAGAAGTTATTAACGAATTACTTTTATAAGGTGAAATCGGAGGCAGCTGCACCTGTACAGCTAGCCGTTCCTACTTTTTCTTTTTCATTTGATCGTGTTTATTATGCTTCTCTAAATGTTGTATCAATTTCATAGTCTTATCATTAGGGTAACTATATTGATATTATGGTTTTAGGCCATGGATTTAAAGAAAATCATGACCGTTTGCGTTTGTTCGAATGTGCGATACAGGCAGAAGGAGGCGTCTGCGACCCCATAAACTATATACATTCTTGATCAGCATCAACAGCCGAGTCGATATAGCCCTGTCTGTGTGTCCATCTGTCTGTATGAACATCGAGATCTCAGAAACTATAAAAGCTAGAGCTACGAAATTTGGAGACAACATGTCAATATTCGGTAGGCAGCTGAAGTTTATTTTAGATGTTGTCCACGCCTCCTTCCGCCTCCGTAAATCGAAAAAAACGATTTGCAAGCATCATGTTAAATCTAGAACGTTCAGTTTTGGCACACACAATGGTAATCATCACCTTAATGATCTCTGAAAATTTGGTTACAATCGAGCAAAAAACACAGAAGTTATTAACGAATTACTTTTATAAGGTGAAATCGGAGGCAGCTGCACCTGTACAGCTAGCCGTTCCTACTTTTTCTTTTTCATTTGATCGTGTTTATTATGCTTCTCTAAATGTTGTATCAATTTCATAGTCTTATCATTAGGGTAACTATATTGATATTATGGTTTTAGGCCATGGATTTAAAGAAAATCATGACCGTTTGCGTTTGTTCGAATGTGCGATACAGGCAGAAGGAGGCGTCTGCGACCCCATAAACTATATACATTCTTGATCAGCATCAACAGCCGAGTCGATATAGCCCTGTCTGTGTGTCCATCTGTCTGTATGAACATCGAGATCTCAGAAACTATAAAAGCTAGAGCTACGAAATTTGGAGACAACATGTCAATATTCGGTAGGCAGCTGAAGTTTATTTTAGATGTTGTCCACGCCTCCTTCCGCCTCCGTAAATCGAAAAAAACGATTTGCAAGCATCATGTTAAATCTAGAACGTTCAGTTTTGGCACACACAATGGTAATCATCACCTTAATGATCTCTGAAAATTTGGTTACAATCGAGCAAAAAACACAGAAGTTATTAACGAATTACTTTTATAAGGTGAAATCGGAGGCAGCTGCACCTGTACAGCTAGCCGTTCCTACTTTTTCTTTTTCATTTGATCGTGTTTATTATGCTTCTCTAAATGTTGTATCAATTTCATAGTCTTATCATTAGGGTAACTATATTGATATTATGGTTTTAGGCCATGGATTTAAAGAAAATCATGACCGTTTGCGTTTGTTCGAATGTGCGATACAGGCAGAAGGAGGCGTCTGCGACCCCATAAACTATATACATTCTTGATCAGCATCAACAGCCGAGTCGATATAGCCCTGTCTGTGTGTCCATCTGTCTGTATGAACATCGAGATCTCAGAAACTATAAAAGCTAGAGCTACGAAATTTGGAGACAACATGTCAATATTCGGTAGGCAGCTGAAGTTTATTTTAGATGTTGTCCACGCCTCCTTTCGCCTCCGTAAATCGAAAAAAACGATTTGCAAGCATCATGTTAAATCTAGAACGTTCAGTTTTGGCACACACAATGGTAATCATCACCTTAATGATCTCTGAAAATTTGGTTACAATCGAGCAAAAAACACAGAAGTTATTAACGAATTACTTTTATAAGGTGAAATCGGAGGCAGCTGCACCTGTACAGCTAGCCGTTCCTACTTTTTCTTTTTCATTTGATCGTGTTTATTATGCTTCTCTAAATGTTGTATCAATTTCATAGTCTTATCATTAGGGTAACTATATTGATATTATGGTTTTAGGCCATGGATTTAAAGAAAATCATGACCGTTTGCGTTTGTTCGAATGTGCGATACAGGCAGAAGGAGGCGTCTGCGACCCCATAAACTATATACATTCTTGATCAGCATCAACAGCCGAGTCGATATAGCCCTGTCTGTGTGTCCATCTGTCTGTATGAACATCGAGATCTCAGAAACTATAAAAGCTAGAGCTACGAAATTTGGAGACAACATGTCAATATTCGGTAGGCAGCTGAAGTTTATTTTAGATGTTGTCCACGCCTCCTTCCGCCTCCGTAAATCGAAAAAAACGATTTGCAAGCATCATGTTAAATCTAGAACGTTCAGTTTTGGCACACACAATGGTAATCATCACCTTAATGATCTCTGAAAATTTGGTTACAATCGAGCAAAAAACACAGAAGTTATTAACGAATTACTTTTATAAGGTGAAATCGGAGGCAGCTGCACCTGTACAGCTAGCCGTTCCTACTTTTTCTTTTTCATTTGATCGTGTTTATTATGCTTCTCTAAATGTTGTATCAATTTCATAGTCTTATCATTAGGGTAACTATATTGATATTATGGTTTTAGGCCATGGATTTAAAGAAAATCATGACCGTTTGCGTTTGTTCGAATGTGCGATACAGGCAGAAGGAGGCGTCTGCGACCCCATAAACTATATACATTCTTGATCAGCATCAACAGCCGAGTCGATATAGCCCTGTCTGTGTGTCCATCTGTCTGTATGAACATCGAGATCTCAGAAACTATAAAAGCTAGAGCTACGAAATTTGGAGACAACATGTCAATATTCGGTAGGCAGCTGAAGTTTATTTTAGATGTTGTCCACGCCTCCTTCCGCCTCCGTAAATCGAAAAAAACGATTTCCAAGCATCATGTTAAATCTAGAACGTTCAGTTTTGGCACACACAATGGTAATCATCACCTTAATGATCTCTGAAAATTTGGTTACAATCGAGCAAAAAACACAGAAGTTATTAACGAATTACTTTTATAAGGTGAAATCGGAGGCAGCTGCACCTGTACAGCTAGCCGTTCCTACTTTTTCTTTTTCATTTGATCGTGTTTATTATGCTTCTCTAAATGTTGTATCAATTTCATAGTCTTATCATTAGGGTAACTATATTGATATTATGGTTTTAGGCCATGGATTTAAAGAAAATCATGACCGTTTGCGTTTGTTCGAATGTGCGATACAGGCAGAAGGAGGCGTCTGCGACCCCATAAACTATATACATTCTTGATCAGCATCAACAGCCGAGTCGATATAGCCCTGTCTGTGTGTCCATCTGTCTGTATGAACATCGAGATCTCAGAAACTATAAAAGCTAGAGCTACGAAATTTGGAGACAACATGTCAATATTCGGTAGGCAGCTGAAGTTTATTTTAGATGTTGTCCACGCCTCCTTCCGCCTCCGTAAATCGAAAAAAACGATTTCCAAGCATCATGTTAAATCTAGAACGTTCAGTTTTGGCACACACAATGGTAATCATCACCTTAATGATCTCTGAAAATTTGGTTACAATCGAGCAAAAAACACAGAAGTTATTAACGAATTACTTTTATAAGGTGAAATCGGAGGCAGCTGCACCTGTACAGCTAGCCGTTCCTACTTTTTCTTTTTCATTTGATCGTGTTTATTATGCTTCTCTAAATGTTGTATCAATTTCATAGTCTTATCATTAGGGTAACTATATTGATATTATGGTTTTAGGCCATGGATTTAAAGAAAATCATGACCGTTTGCGTTTGTTCGAATGTGCGATACAGGCAGAAGGAGGCGTCTGCGACCCCATAAACTATATACATTCTTGATCAGCATCAACAGCCGAGTCGATATAGCCCTGTCTGTGTGTCCATCTGTCTGTATGAACATCGAGATCTCAGAAACTATAAAAGCTAGAGCTACGAAATTTGGAGACAACATGTCAATATTCGGTAGGCAGCTGAAGTTTATTTTAGATGTTGTCCACGCCTCCTTCCGCCTCCGTAAATCGAAAAAAACGATTTCCAAGCATCATGTTAAATCTAGAACGTTCAGTTTTGGCACACACAATGGTAATCATCACCTTAATGATCTCTGAAAATTTGGTTACAATCGAGCAAAAAACACAGAAGTTATTAACGAATTACTTTTATAAGGTGAAATCGGAGGCAGCTGCACCTGTACAGCTAGCCGTTCCTACTTTTTCTTTTTCATTTGATCGTGTTTATTATGCTTCTCTAAATGTTGTATCAATTTCATAGTCTTATCATTAGGGTAACTATATTGATATTATGGTTTTAGGCCATGGATTTAAAGAAAATCATGACCGTTTGCGTTTGTTCGAATGTGCGATACAGGCAGAAGGAGGCGTCTGCGACCCCATAAACTATATACATTCTTGATCAGCATCAACAGCCGAGTCGATATAGCCCTGTCTGTGTGTCCATCTGTCTGTATGAACATCGAGATCTCAGAAACTATAAAAGCTAGAGCTACGAAATTTGGAGACAACATATCAAAATTCGGTAGGCAGCTGAAGTTTATTTTAGATGTTGTCCACGCCTCCTTCCGCCTCCGTAAATCGAAAAAAACGATTTGCAAGCATCATGTTAAATCTAGAACGTTCAGTTTTGGCACACACAATGGTAATCATCACCTTAATGATCTCTGAAAATTTGGTTACAATCGAGCAAAAAACACAGAAGTTATTAACGAATTACTTTTATAAGGTGAAATCGGAGGCAGCTGCACCTGTACAGCTAGCCGTTCCTACTTTTTCTTTTTCATTTGATCGTGTTTATTATGCTTCTCTAAATGTTGTATCAATTTCATAGTCTTATCATTAGGGTAACTATATTGATATTATGGTTTTAGGCCATGGATTTAAAGAAAATCATGACCGTTTGCGTTTGTTCGAATGTGCGATACAGGCAGAAGGAGGCGTCTGCGACCCCATAAACTATATACATTCTTGATCAGCATCAACAGCCGAGTCGATATAGCCCTGTCTGTGTGTCCATCTGTCTGTATGAACATCGAGATCTCAGAAACTATAAAAGCTAGAGCTACGAAATTTGGAGACAACATGTCAATATTCGGTAGGCAGCTGAAGTTTATTTTAGATGTTGTCCACGCCTCCTTCCGCCTCCGTAAATCGAAAAAAACGATTTCCAAGCATCATGTTAAATCTAGAACGTTCAGTTTTGGCACACACAATGGTAATCATCACCTTAATGATCTCTGAAAATTTGGTTACAATCGAGCAAAAAACACAGAAGTTATTAACGAATTACTTTTATAAGGTGAAATCGGAGGCAGCTGCACCTGTACAGCTAGCCGTTCCTACTTTTTCTTTTTCATTTGATCGTGTTTATTATGCTTCTCTAAATGTTGTATCAATTTCATAGTCTTATCATTAGGGTAACTATATTGATATTATGGTTTTAGGCCATGGATTTAAAGAAAATCATGACCGTTTGCGTTTGTTCGAATGTGCGATACAGGCAGAAGGAGGCGTCTGCGACCCCATAAACTATATACATTCTTGATCAGCATCAACAGCCGAGTCGATATAGCCCTGTCTGTGTGTCCATCTGTCTGTATGAACATCGAGATCTCAGAAACTATAAAAGCTAGAGCTACGAAATTTGGAGACAACATGTCAAAATTCGGTAGGCAGCTGAAGTTTATTTTAGATGTTGTCCACGCCTCCTTCCGCCTCCGTAAATCGAAAAAAACGATTTGCAAGCATCATGTTAAATCTAGAACGTTCAGTTTTGGCACACACAATGGTAATCATCACCTTAATGATCTCTGAAAATTTGGTTACAATCGAGCAAAAAACACAGAAGTTATTAACGAATTACTTTTATAAGGTGAAATCGGAGGCAGCTGCACCTGTACAGCTAGCCGTTCCTACTTTTTCTTTTTCATTTGATCGTGTTTATTATGCTTCTCTAAATGTTGTATCAATTTCATAGTCTTATCATTAGGGTAACTATATTGATATTATGGTTTTAGGCCATGGATTTAAAAAAAATCATGACCGTTTGCGTTTGTTCGAATGTGCGATACAGGCAGAAGGAGGCGTCTGCGACCCCATAAACTATATACATTCTTGATCAGCATCAACAGCCGAGTCGATATAGCCCTGTCTGTGTGTCCATCTGTCTGTATGAACATCGAGATCTCAGAAACTATAAAAGCTAGAGCTACGAAATTTGGAGACAACATGTCAATATTCGGTAGGCAGCTGAAGTTTATTTTAGATGTTGTCCACGCCTCCTTCCGCCTCCGTAAATCGAAAAAAACGATTTCCAAGCATCATGTTAAATCTAGAACGTTCAGTTTTGGCACACACAATGGTAATCATCACCTTAATGATCTCTGAAAATTTGGTTACAATCGAGCAAAAAACACAGAAGTTATTAACGAATTACTTTTATAAGGTGAAATCGGAGGCAGCTGCACCTGTACAGCTAGCCGTTCCTACTTTTCTTTTTCATTTGATCGTGTTTATTATGCTTCTCTAAATGTTGTATCAATTTCATAGTCTTATCATTAGGGTAACTATATTGATATTATGGTTTTAGGCCATGGATTTAAAGAAAATCATGACCGTTTGCGTTTGTTCGAATGTGCGATACAGGCAGAAGGAGGCGTCTGCGACCCCATAAACTATATACATTCTTGATCAGCATCAACAGCCGAGTCGATATAGCCCTGTCTGTGTGTCCATCTGTCTGTATGAACATCGAGATCTCAGAAACTATAAAAGCTAGAGCTACGAAATTTGGAGACAACATGTCAAAATTCGGTAGGCAGCCGAAGTTTATTTTAGATGTTGTCCACGCCTCCTTCCGCCTCCGTAAATCGAAAAAAACGATTTCCAAGCATCATGTTAAATCTAGAACGTTCAGTTTTGGCACACACAATGGTAATCATCACCTTAATGATCTCTGAAAATTTGGTTACAATCGAGCAAAAAACACAGAAGTTATTAACGAATTACTTTTATAAGGTGAAATCGGAGGCAGCTGCACCTGTACAGCTAGCCGTTCCTACTTTTTCTTTTTCATTTGATCGTGTTTATTATGCTTCTCTAAATGTTGTATCAATTTCATAGTCTTATCATTAGGGTAACTATATTGATATTATGGTTTTAGGCCATGGATTTAAAGAAAATCATGACCGTTTGCGTTTGTTCGAATGTGCGATACAGGCAGAAGGAGGCGTCTGCGACCCCATAAACTATATACATTCTTGATCAGCATCAACAGCCGAGTCGATATAGCCCTGTCTGTGTGTCCATCTGTCTGTATGAACATCGAGATCTCAGAAACTATAAAAGCTAGAGCTACGAAATTTGGAGACAACATGTCAATATTCGGTAGGCAGCTGAAGTTTATTTTAGATGTTGTCCACGCCTCCTTCCGCCTCCGTAAATCGAAAAAAACGATTTGCAAGCATCATGTTAAATCTAGAACGTTCAGTTTTGGCACACACAATGGTAATCATCACCTTAATGATCTCTGAAAATTTGGTTACAATCGAGCAAAAAACACAGAAGTTATTAACGAATTACTTTTATAAGGTGAAATCGGAGGCAGCTGCACCTGTACAGCTAGCCGTTCCTACTTTTTCTTTTTCATTTGATCGTGTTTATTATGCTTCTCTAAATGTTGTATCAATTTCATAGTCTTATCATTAGGGTAACTATATTGATATTATGGTTTTAGGCCATGGATTTAAAGAAAATCATGACCGTTTGCGTTTGTTCGAATGTGCGATACAGGCAGAAGGAGGCGTCTGCGACCCCATAAACTATATACATTCTTGATCAGCATCAACAGCCGAGTCGATATAGCCCTGTCTGTGTGTCCATCTGTCTGTATGAACATCGAGATCTCAGAAACTATAAAAGCTAGAGCTACGAAATTTGGAGACAACATGTCAATATTCGGTAGGCAGCTGAAGTTTATTTTAGATGTTGTCCACGCCTCCTTCCGCCTCCGTAAATCGAAAAAAACGATTTCCAAGCATCATGTTAAATCTAGAACGTTCAGTTTTGGCACACACAATGGTAATCATCACCTTAATGATCTCTGAAAATTTGGTTACAATCGAGCAAAAAACACAGAAGTTATTAACGAATTACTTTTATAAGGTGAAATCGGAGGCAGCTGCACCTGTACAGCTAGCCGTTCCTACTTTTTCTTTTTCATTTGATCGTGTTTATTATGCTTCTCTAAATGTTGTATCAATTTCATAGTCTTATCATTAGGGTAACTATATTGATATTATGTTTTTAGGCCATGGATTTAAAGAAAATCATGACCGTTTGCGTTTGTTCGAATGTGCGATACAGGCAGAAGGAGGCGTCTGCGACCCCATAAACTATATACATTCTTGATCAGCATCAACAGCCGAGTCGATATAGCCCTGTCTGTGTGTCCATCTGTCTGTATGAACATCGAGATCTCAGAAACTATAAAAGCTAGAGCTACGAAATTTGGAGACAACATGTCAAAATTCGGTAGGCAGCTGAAGTTTATTTTAGATGTTGTCCACGCCTCCTTCCGCCTCCGTAAATCGAAAAAAACGATTTCCAAGCATCATGTTAAATCTAGAACGTTCAGTTTTGGCACACACAATGGTAATCATCACCTTAATGATCTCTGAAAATTTGGTTACAATCGAGCAAAAAACACAGAAGTTATTAACGAATTACTTTTATAAGGTGAAATCGGAGGCAGCTGCACCTGTACAGCTAGCCGTTCCTACTTTTTCTTTTTCATTTGATCGTGTTTATTATGCTTCTCTAAATGTTGTATCAATTTCATAGTCTTATCATTAGGGTAACTATATTGATATTATGGTTTTAGGCCATGGATTTAAAGAAAATCATGACCGTTTGCGTTTGTTCGAATGTGCGATACAGGCAGAAGGAGGCGTCTGCGACCCCATAAACTATATACATTCTTGATCAGCATCAACAGCCGAGTCGATATAGCCCTGTCTGTGTGTCCATCTGTCTGTATGAACATCGAGATCTCAGAAACTATAAAAGCTAGAGCTACGAAATTTGGAGACAACATGTCAATATTCGGTAGGCAGCTGAAGTTTATTTTAGATGTTGTCCACGCCTCCTTCCGCCTCCGTAAATCGAAAAAAACGATTTGCAAGCATCATGTTAAATCTAGAACGTTCAGTTTTGGCACACACAATGGTAATCATCACCTTAATGATCTCTGAAAATTTGGTTACAATCGAGCAAAAAACACAGAAGTTATTAACGAATTACTTTTATAAGGTGAAATCGGAGGCAGCTGCACCTGTACAGCTAGCCGTTCCTACTTTTTCTTTTTCATTTGATCGTGTTTATTATGCTTCTCTAAATGTTGTATCAATTTCATAGTCTTATCATTAGGGTAACTATATTGATATTATGTTTTTAGGCCATGGATTTAAAGAAAATCATGACCGTTTGCGTTTGTTCGAATGTGCGATACAGGCAGAAGGAGGCGTCTGCGACCCCATAAACTATATACATTCTTGATCAGCATCAACAGCCGAGTCGATATAGCCCTGTCTGTGTGTCCATCTGTCTGTATGAACATCGAGATCTCAGAAACTATAAAAGCTAGAGCTACGAAATTTGGAGACAACATGTCAATATTCGGTAGGCAGCTGAAGTTTATTTTAGATGTTGTCCACGCCTCCTTCCGCCTCCGTAAATCGAAAAAAACGATTTGCAAGCATCATGTTAAATCTAGAACGTTCAGTTTTGGCACACACAATGGTAATCATCACCTTAATGATCTCTGAAAATTTGGTTACAATCGAGCAAAAAACACAGAAGTTATTAACGAATTACTTTTATAAGGTGAAATCGGAGGCAGCTGCACCTGTACAGCTAGCCGTTCCTACTTTTTCTTTTTCATTTGATCGTGTTTATTATGCTTCTCTAAATGTTGTATCAATTTCATAGTCTTATCATTAGGGTAACTATATTGATATTATGGTTTTAGGCCATGGATTTAAAGAAAATCATGACCGTTTGCGTTTGTTCGAATGTGCGATACAGGCAGAAGGAGGCGTCTGCGACCCCATAAACTATATACATTCTTGATCAGCATCAACAGCCGAGTCGATATAGCCCTGTCTGTGTGTCCATCTGTCTGTATGAACATCGAGATCTCAGAAACTATAAAAGCTAGAGCTACGAAATTTGGAGACAACATGTCAATATTCGGTAGGCAGCTGAAGTTTATTTTAGATGTTGTCCACGCCTCCTTTCGCCTCCGTAAATCGAAAAAAACGATTTGCAAGCATCATGTTAAATCTAGAACGTTCAGTTTTGGCACACACAATGGTAATCATCACCTTAATGATCTCTGAAAATTTGGTTACAATCGAGCAAAAAACACAGAAGTTATTAACGAATTACTTTTATAAGGTGAAATCGGAGGCAGCTGCACCTGTACAGCTAGCCGTTCCTACTTTTTCTTTTTCATTTGATCGTGTTTATTATGCTTCTCTAAATGTTGTATCAATTTCATAGTCTTATCATTAGGGTAACTATATTGATATTATGGTTTTAGGCCATGGATTTAAAGAAAATCATGACCGTTTGCGTTTGTTCGAATGTGCGATACAGGCAGAAGGAGGCGTCTGCGACCCCATAAACTATATACATTCTTGATCAGCATCAACAGCCGAGTCGATATAGCCCTGTCTGTGTGTCCATCTGTCTGTATGAACATCGAGATCTCAGAAACTATAAAAGCTAGAGCTACGAAATTTGGAGACAACATGTCAATATTCGGTAGGCAGCTGAAGTTTATTTTAGATGTTGTCCACGCCTCCTTCCGCCTCCGTAAATCGAAAAAAACGATTTCCAAGCATCATGTTAAATCTAGAACGTTCAGTTTTGGCACACACAATGGTAATCATCACCTTAATGATCTCTGAAAATTTGGTTACAATCGAGCAAAAACACAGAAGTTATTAACGAATTACTTTTATAAGGTGAAATCGGAGGCAGCTGCACCTGTACAGCTAGCCGTTCCTACTTTTTCTTTTTCATTTGATCGTGTTTATTATGCTTCTCTAAAAGTTGTATCAATTTCATAGTCTTATCATTAGGGTAACTATATTGATATTATGGTTTTAGGCCATGGATTTAAAGAAAATCATGACCGTTTGCGTTTGTTCGAATGTGCGATACAGGCAGAAGGAGGCGTCTGCGACCCCATAAACTATATACATTCTTGATCAGCATCAACAGCCGAGTCGATATAGCCCTGTCTGTGTGTCCATCTGTCTGTATGAACATCGAGATCTCAGAAACTATAAAAGCTAGAGCTACGAAATTTGGAGACAACATGTCAAAATTCGGTAGGCAGCTGAAGTTTATTTTAGATGTTGTCCACGCCTCCTTCCGCCTCCGTAAATCGAAAAAAACGATTTGCAAGCATCATGTTAAATCTAGAACGTTCAGTTTTGGCACACACAATGGTAATCATCACCTTAATGATCTCTGAAAATTTGGTTACAATCGAGCAAAAAACACAGAAGTTATTAACGAATTACTTTTATAAGGTGAAATCGGAGGCAGCTGCACCTGTACAGCTAGCCGTTCCTACTTTTTCTTTTTCATTTGATCGTGTTTATTATGCTTCTCTAAATGTTGTATCAATTTCATAGTCTTATCATTAGGGTAACTATATTGATATTATGGTTTTAGGCCATGGATTTAAAGAAAATCATGACCGTTTGCGTTTGTTCGAATGTGCGATACAGGCAGAAGGAGGCGTCTGCGACCCCATAAACTATATACATTCTTGATCAGCATCAACAGCCGAGTCGATATAGCCCTGTCTGTGTGTCCATCTGTCTGTATGAACATCGAGATCTCAGAAACTATAAAAGCTAGAGCTACGAAATTTGGAGACAACATGTCAATATTCGGTAGGCAGCTGAAGTTTATTTTAGATGTTGTCCACGCCTCCTTCCGCCTCCGTAAATCGAAAAAAACGATTTGCAAGCATCATGTTAAATCTAGAACGTTCAGTTTTGGCACACACAATGGTAATCATCACCTTAATGATCTCTGAAAATTTGGTTACAATCGAGCAAAAAACACAGAAGTTATTAACGAATTACTTTTATAAGGTGAAATCGGAGGCAGCTGCACCTGTACAGCTAGCCGTTCCTACTTTTTCTTTTTCATTTGATCGTGTTTATTATGCTTCTCTAAATGTTGTATCAATTTCATAGTCTTATCATTAGGGTAACTATATTGATATTATGGTTTTAGGCCATGGATTTAAAGAAAATCATGACCGTTTGCGTTTGTTCGAATGTGCGATACAGGCAGAAGGAGGCGTCTGCGACCCCATAAACTATATACATTCTTGATCAGCATCAACAGCCGAGTCGATATAGCCCTGTCTGTGTGTCCATCTGTCTGTATGAACATCGAGATCTCAGAAACTATAAAAGCTAGAGCTACGAAATTTGGAGACAACATGTCAAAATTCGGTAGGCAGCTGAAGTTTATTTTAGATGTTGTCCACGCCTCCTTCCGCCTCCGTAAATCGAAAAAAACGATTTGCAAGCATCATGTTAAATCTAGAACGTTCAGTTTTGGCACACACAATGGTAATCATCACCTTAATGATCTCTGAAAATTTGGTTACAATCGAGCAAAAAACACAGAAGTTATTAACGAATTACTTTTATAAGGTGAAATCGGAGGCAGCTGCACCTGTACAGCTAGCCGTTCCTACTTTTTCTTTTTCATTTGATCGTGTTTATTATGCTTCTCTAAATGTTGTATCAATTTCATAGTCTTATCATTAGGGTAACTATATTGATATTATGGTTTTAGGCCATGGATTTAAAGAAAATCATGACCGTTTGCGTTTGTTCGAATGTGCGATACAGGCAGAAGGAGGCGTCTGCGACCCCATAAACTATATACATTCTTGATCAGCATCAACAGCCGAGTCGATATAGCCCTGTCTGTGTGTCCATCTGTCTGTATGAACATCGAGATCTCAGAAACTATAAAAGCTAGAGCTACGAAATTTGGAGACAACATGTCAATATTCGGTAGGCAGCTGAAGTTTATTTTAGATGTTGTCCACGCCTCCTTCCGCCTCCGTAAATCGAAAAAAACGATTTGCAAGCATCATGTTAAATCTAGAACGTTCAGTTTTGGCACACACAATGGTAATCATCACCTTAATGATCTCTGAAAATTTGGTTACAATCGAGCAAAAAACACAGAAGTTATTAACGAATTACTTTTATAAGGTGAAATCGGAGGCAGCTGCACCTGTACAGCTAGCCGTTCCTACTTTTTCTTTTTCATTTGATCGTGTTTATTATGCTTCTCTAAAAGTTGTATCAATTTCATAGTCTTATCATTAGGGTAACTATATTGATATTATGTTTTTAGGCCATGGATTTAAAGAAAATCATGACCGTTTGCGTTTGTTCGAATGTGCGATACAGGCAGAAGGAGGCGTCTGCGACCCCATAAACTATATACATTCTTGATCAGCATCAACAGCCGAGTCGATATAGCCCTGTCTGTGTGTCCATCTGTCTGTATGAACATCGAGATCTCAGAAACTATAAAAGCTAGAGCTACGAAATTTGGAGACAACATGTCAAAATTCGGTAGGCAGCTGAAGTTTATTTTAGATGTTGTCCACGCCTCCTTCCGCCTCCGTAAATCGAAAAAAACGATTTGCAAGCATCATGTTAAATCTAGAACGTTCAGTTTTGGCACACACAATGGTAATCATCACCTTAATGATCTCTGAAAATTTGGTTACAATCGAGCAAAAACACAGAAGTTATTAACGAATTACTTTTATAAGGTGAAATCGGAGGCAGCTGCACCTGTACAGCTAGCCGTTCCTACTTTTTCTTTTTCATTTGATCGTGTTTATTATGCTTCTCTAAATGTTGTATCAATTTCATAGTCTTATCATTAGGGTAACTATATTGATATTATGGTTTTAGGCCATGGATTTAAAGAAAATCATGACCGTTTGCGTTTGTTCGAATGTGCGATACAGGCAGAAGGAGGCGTCTGCGACCCCATAAACTATATACATTCTTGATCAGCATCAACAGCCGAGTCGATATAGCCCTGTCTGTGTGTCCATCTGTCTGTATGAACATCGAGATCTCAGAAACTATAAAAGCTAGAGCTACGAAATTTGGAGACAACATGTCAATATTCGGTAGGCAGCTGAAGTTTATTTTAGATGTTGTCCACGCCTCCTTCCGCCTCCGTAAATCGAAAAAAACGATTTGCAAGCATCATGTTAAATCTAGAACGTTCAGTTTTGGCACACACAATGGTAATCATCACCTTAATGATCTCTGAAAATTTGGTTACAATCGAGCAAAAAACACAGAAGTTATTAACGAATTACTTTTATAAGGTGAAATCGGAGGCAGCTGCACCTGTACAGCTAGCCGTTCCTACTTTTTCTTTTTCATTTGATCGTGTTTATTATGCTTCTCTAAATGTTGTATCAATTTCATAGTCTTATCATTAGGGTAACTATATTGATATTATGGTTTTAGGCCATGGATTTAAAGAAAATCATGACCGTTTGCGTTTGTTCGAATGTGCGATACAGGCAGAAGGAGGCGTCTGCGACCCCATAAACTATATACATTCTTGATCAGCATCAACAGCCGAGTCGATATAGCCCTGTCTGTGTGTCCATCTGTCTGTATGAACATCGAGATCTCAGAAACTATAAAAGCTAGAGCTACGAAATTTGGAGACAACATGTCAATATTCGGTAGGCAGCTGAAGTTTATTTTAGATGTTGTCCACGCCTCCTTCCGCCTCCGTAAATCGAAAAAAACGATTTGCAAGCATCATGTTAAATCTAGAACGTTCAGTTTTGGCACACACAATGGTAATCATCACCTTAATGATCTCTGAAAATTTGGTTACAATCGAGCAAAAAACACAGAAGTTATTAACGAATTACTTTTATAAGGTGAAATCGGAGGCAGCTGCACCTGTACAGCTAGCCGTTCCTACTTTTTCTTTTTCATTTGATCGTGTTTATTATGCTTCTCTAAATGTTGTATCAATTTCATAGTCTTATCATTAGGGTAACTATATTGATATTATGGTTTTAGGCCATGGATTTAAAGAAAATCATGACCGTTTGCGTTTGTTCGAATGTGCGATACAGGCAGAAGGAGGCGTCTGCGACCCCATAAACTATATACATTCTTGATCAGCATCAACAGCCGAGTCGATATAGCCCTGTCTGTGTGTCCATCTGTCTGTATGAACATCGAGATCTCAGAAACTATAAAAGCTAGAGCTACGAAATTTGGAGACAACATGTCAATATTCGGTAGGCAGCTGAAGTTTATTTTAGATGTTGTCCACGCCTCCTTCCGCCTCCGTAAATCGAAAAAAACGATTTGCAAGCATCATGTTAAATCTAGAACGTTCAGTTTTGGCACACACAATGGTAATCATCACCTTAATGATCTCTGAAAATTTGGTTACAATCGAGCAAAAAACACAGAAGTTATTAACGAATTACTTTTATAAGGTGAAATCGGAGGCAGCTGCACCTGTACAGCTAGCCGTTCCTACTTTTTCTTTTTCATTTGATCGTGTTTATTATGCTTCTCTAAAAGTTGTATCAATTTCATAGTCTTATCATTAGGGTAACTATATTGATATTATGGTTTTAGGCCATGGATTTAAAGAAAATCATGACCGTTTGCGTTTGTTCGAATGTGCGATACAGGCAGAAGGAGGCGTCTGCGACCCCATAAACTATATACATTCTTGATCAGCATCAACAGCCGAGTCGATATAGCCCTGTCTGTGTGTCCATCTGTCTGTATGAACATCGAGATCTCAGAAACTATAAAAGCTAGAGCTACGAAATTTGGAGACAACATGTCAATATTCGGTAGGCAGCTGAAGTTTATTTTAGATGTTGTCCACGCCTCCTTCCGCCTCCGTAAATCGAAAAAAACGATTTGCAAGCATCATGTTAAATCTAGAACGTTCAGTTTTGGCACACACAATGGTAATCATCACCTTAATGATCTCTGAAAATTTGGTTACAATCGAGCAAAAAACACAGAAGTTATTAACGAATTACTTTTATAAGGTGAAATCGGAGGCAGCTGCACCTGTACAGCTAGCCGTTCCTACTTTTTCTTTTTCATTTGATCGTGTTTATTATGCTTCTCTAAAAGTTGTATCAATTTCATAGTCTTATCATTAGGGTAACTATATTGATATTATGGTTTTAGGCCATGGATTTAAAGAAAATCATGACCGTTTGCGTTTGTTCGAATGTGCGATACAGGCAGAAGGAGGCGTCTGCGACCCCATAAACTATATACATTCTTGATCAGCATCAACAGCCGAGTCGATATAGCCCTGTCTGTGTGTCCATCTGTCTGTATGAACATCGAGATCTCAGAAACTATAAAAGCTAGAGCTACGAAATTTGGAGACAACATGTCAATATTCGGTAGGCAGCTGAAGTTTATTTTATATGTTGTCCACGCCTCCTTCCGCCTCCGTAAATCGAAAAAAACGATTTGCAAGCATCATGTTAAATCTAGAACGTTCAGTTTTGGCACACACAATGGTAATCATCACCTTAATGATCTCTGAAAATTTGGTTACAATCGAGCAAAAAACACAGAAGTTATTAACGAATTACTTTTATAAGGTGAAATCGGAGGCAGCTGCACCTGTACAGCTAGCCGTTCCTACTTTTTCTTTTTCATTTGATCGTGTTTATTATGCTTCTCTAAATGTTGTATCAATTTCATAGTCTTATCATTAGGGTAACTATATTGATATTATGGTTTTAGGCCATGGATTTAAAGAAAATCATGACCGTTTGCGTTTGTTCGAATGTGCGATACAGGCAGAAGGAGGCGTCTGCGACCCCATAAACTATATACATTCTTGATCAGCATCAACAGCCGAGTCGATATAGCCCTGTCTGTGTGTCCATCTGTCTGTATGAACATCGAGATCTCAGAAACTATAAAAGCTAGAGCTACGAAATTTGGAGACAACATGTCAAAATTCGGTAGGCAGCTGAAGTTTATTTTAGATGTTGTCCACGCCTCCTTCCGCCTCCGTAAATCGAAAAAAACGATTTGCAAGCATCATGTTAAATCTAGAACGTTCAGTTTTGGCACACACAATGGTAATCATCACCTTAATGATCTCTGAAAATTTGGTTACAATCGAGCAAAAACACAGAAGTTATTAACGAATTACTTTTATAAGGTGAAATCGGAGGCAGCTGCACCTGTACAGCTAGCCGTTCCTACTTTTTCTTTTTCATTTGATCGTGTTTATTATGCTTCTCTAAATGTTGTATCAATTTCATAGTCTTATCATTAGGGTAACTATATTGATATTATGGTTTTAGGCCATGGATTTAAAGAAAATCATGACCGTTTGCGTTTGTTCGAATGTGCGATACAGGCAGAAGGAGGCGTCTGCGACCCCATAAACTATATACATTCTTGATCAGCATCAACAGCCGAGTCGATATAGCCCTGTCTGTGTGTCCATCTGTCTGTATGAACATCGAGATCTCAGAAACTATAAAAGCTAGAGCTACGAAATTTGGAGACAACATGTCAATATTCGGTAGGCAGCTGAAGTTTATTTTAGATGTTGTCCACGCCTCCTTCCGCCTCCGTAAATCGAAAAAAACGATTTGCAAGCATCATGTTAAATCTAGAACGTTCAGTTTTGGCACACACAATGGTAATCATCACCTTAATGATCTCTGAAAATTTGGTTACAATCGAGCAAAAAACACAGAAGTTATTAACGAATTACTTTTATAAGGTGAAATCGGAGGCAGCTGCACCTGTACAGCTAGCCGTTCCTACTTTTTCTTTTTCATTTGATCGTGTTTATTATGCTTCTCTAAATGTTGTATCAATTTCATAGTCTTATCATTAGGGTAACTATATTGATATTATGGTTTTAGGCCATGGATTTAAAGAAAATCATGACCGTTTGCGTTTGTTCGAATGTGCGATACAGGCAGAAGGAGGCGTCTGCGACCCCATAAACTATATACATTCTTGATCAGCATCAACAGCCGAGTCGATATAGCCCTGTCTGTGTGTCCATCTGTCTGTATGAACATCGAGATCTCAGAAACTATAAAAGCTAGAGCTACGAAATTTGGAGACAACATGTCAATATTCGGTAGGCAGCTGAAGTTTATTTTAGATGTTGTCCACGCCTCCTTCCGCCTCCGTAAATCGAAAAAAACGATTTCCAAGCATCATGTTAAATCTAGAACGTTCAGTTTTGGCACACACAATGGTAATCATCACCTTAATGATCTCTGAAAATTTGGTTACAATCGAGCAAAAAACACAGAAGTTATTAACGAATTACTTTTATAAGGTGAAATCGGAGGCAGCTGCACCTGTACAGCTAGCCGTTCCTACTCTTTCTTTTTCATTTGATCGTGTTTATTATGCTTCTCTAAATGTTGTATCAATTTCATAGTCTTATCATTAGGGTAACTATATTGATATTATGGTTTTAGGCCATGGATTTAAAGAAAATCATGACCGTTTGCGTTTGTTCGAATGTGCGATACAGGCAGAAGGAGGCGTCTGCGACCCCATAAACTATATACATTCTTGATCAGCATCAACAGCCGAGTCGATATAGCCCTGTCTGTGTGTCCATCTGTCTGTATGAACATCGAGATCTCAGAAACTATAAAAGCTAGAGCTACGAAATTTGGAGACAACATGTCAATTATTCGGTAGGCAGCTGAAGTTTATTTTAGATGTTGTCCACGCCTCCTTCCGCCTCCGTAAATCGAAAAACGATTTGCAAGCATCATGTTAAATCTAGAAC